>WNWK01006720.1:0-52500 GCA_009830355.1 Cherax destructor | reverse complement strand
ATGTTCACAGTGTCCTGCCTTGTTTTTTTTTTTGTGGGTTTTTCATTTTTGAAGAGACTTCTTACGTTAGTAACTTGGTGGCAGTTGGGAAGCAAAATAGTGGCTCTTTGTGCTTCATTCATTGTAATCAGTACCAAGAATAATTACTTTGTTTATAAAACAGCTCTTAACTATTTCATATATGAGAGTATATATTTGTATATAGCAAAGTTGTAATTGTAATGATCATGATTATAGTTACTGAAGCATAAAACAGTTTTAATTTTGTATCTTGACTTTGCACAAGTTTAAAGTTTGTAAAGTTAACCTTTGTTTTTAATAATGTCCAGTGCCGTTCCATAGCAGATGTATAATTTTTGAACCAACAGATTTTTCTATCTGAAAAACATATCCAATTTTCATTCTTGATGAAGGCTTGTAACGTACCTTTAAGAGTGATAATTTTCTGTTGCAGTGTTTGATATATATTGTGCAGACTATTGAAATTACGTGTGCAAATGATATGGAACATGACTAGGGAAATATATATGTGCAGCTTGATGAGTCATACTATAACCTTAACATGATCATCTCCTATGAAGTGACATACAGGCATCCACTTTGGTATATTCTTTAGCTGTAGGCTCTTATACACTATTGAGATAAATGTCAGAGAAATTTTATTTTGTATATTTTTACTTTTAACTGGTGAACCAGTTATCTTTGTTATTTAAGAATGAATTATTCTTTTTCATTCAATTTTAAATTTTGCTTAAAATTTATAATTCAGTTAAAATAATTGTTAAGAATGAATACTGTATACAGTAATTTTAAATTCTACAGTTGTAAGGTATTTACATATTTGTGCATTTACCATTTCCCTAACATAAATTGACACAATAAGGAATATAGTTGCTAGCAAATATTAAAATCCAAGTCACTTGCTCATTGGCTCACTTGTTTTGTTATGCTTCCAAGAACATTATTTCCTCTGAAATGTAGAATTTTTACATGGCATACAGTGTCACTTGAGCTTTTAAGGTGAATTCATACTTTGCACAGTATCATTTTTTGTTCTATTTAAGGACATACGTAAAATGTTGTGCCTTCCTGTGTCTATGACAAGCGCATATTTTATGTCCAAATTCTTTGATAGCCTGAGTGCATTTAGAAATTAACTGGCAGGTCTTTGTAACATAAATCGTCTTCCTGTTCCATCAGATTGAGGTGTTGTACCAAACATCTCCAACTTCTACGAGTGGTAACTTATGAATTTGGACCATGAATTTTATAAAGCAATGTGTTTTTTTTTTTGGTAATTGTATCAAAAGCTTTTATCAAATGATAAGATATCCTTAATAATTGTTGTTGCATTAATGCTTGTGATGTTTTTGTGTATACAAATGATATGAATTCATCTTTTTCAGCTTCACATTTAAACACTTGGATTAGGCCTACTGAGTGAGACTGAAGTTAGAAGGTCAAGAATTTGGATTTTGTCAGAGAATATTTTTAGATCCTTAATTTAGACAAATGCTTCATACATGTTTAGAAGGAAAGCAAAATATTTTCCATGAAAATACTGCCAGTTAGATTCCTGAAACCTGTTATTTTTTCAATGAATTATGCAAATATAAATGGAGTATGAAGTGAAAGAAAATAGGAGATTGATGTTTACAGTACCAGAGTTAATGATTCATAAATATTGAGTGTAGCTCTTGAGTCTACAACAAACTCAAGCATTTATACTGTACTTACGTTTTGTGTGTGTAAAAACTACATTAAAAAAATTAATTATGACTTACATAAACTATTGTATCAGCAGCTGATGATAGCTCATGATTTATTGGCATAATATATCAGTGAAGCTATACCTTTAATTTTGATAGTGCAAATTTTAAGGTTATAGACGTTTTATGACTATTTTGACATAAGAGATGTATTCACTGTAATATTGTGTTATGTTACATTCAAAATTAGCTTAATTTCAGAATTTACAATGGGAGTTCCTCAAACATTCTTTAGGGTTAATGTCTATGGCATCAGTTCCTTTATTCATAGATTTTGTTAACGGATGTGCTGGTGATACAAAAACCTTTCATTCCTTAGCTGTTCACAAGACACTATCTCATGTACTTTTATGATGAAACATTGTTTTGCTGAATGAATAATTGTTTAAATATGTTTGTGTACAGTATCTGGAGAGAGTTAAGGTCCTAAGGAAGACTTTGTCAAATTTGCTGAACACATTAAGGACATTATTACTGTATTTCTAAAGCTTAAATTGTAGGTTTCATTTATGATACTTAAGGAACATATCACAATTTATTTTGAGAGGAAATCATATGTGTTCTTGAATATTTCATAAAATTCATTTGTTAGCACAGTTGTTCCAATTTGTTGTCCTCTTAGCTCATTTGTAGTAGTTATTTGAGTTTTATACTTTGATGCCAGTTTACTATAGGCTCTCAAACATAAATTCCATTCAATGTAATGTTGCAATATTTTTATATAATTTAGGGAGATTATATTATGAGTTTTATTTTATCTGAAAAAAAATTGTGTAGATATATATATCAGTCCCATATTGTCTGAAGTACCGTAGATCCAGTTTCAATCAGACATGCCAATGGTGCCTCACAAATTGGGAATCTTGGTATATTGTACGTGGTTTTTCTTGATGACTGTCAAGAATGGCACTGTGATTTGCCATAGGTACATTATCTATTAACTATAACTTGGCTGAAGGTAAATTTTCACCTCTTGATCATTCTTCCCAAAGTTTTGTGATGTGCACTAACAGCTGGTGATGCAACCAAAATATATCAGAGGATCATGAATGGTATGACCATTATAGTAGTTAGTACGAACTCTATTTGTTTTGATAATTCCATGTGAAGTTTCTATCCTGGTAATATTTTGTGGTAAGTATTCTGATTGCTCATTAGTTCAGACAATAAGTTGTTTAGTGCAATCCAGTCATACAGAATATTTGAATACAGAATATAGTATTTATATAAGTGATTCTTATTAACAGGGAAACGCTATTCAAGATGTTTATTGAAAAAGCTAAGCATAAGTTGGAATCAGTAGTATATTTGAGAATTGCAATACAGTATTTAACTTGATGCAGCTCATTGAAATATTTATGCATGTATACTCCTTGTACCACACAAACATATCAAACATATTTTTTAGTTTATTTACCAAAATATATATTGGCATCCAAATTTATTCATACCTTAATGTGTGACTTAAAGTTGGTTTAGCAAAAAAAATGTAGATTTACATTCTGCATTTTTAGGTACGTATATACGTGAACTTGGGCCAAAATATACAGATTTCTCATACCTGTGTTTACTATTTATGACACTTTAATCCAAGCAAGTACAGTGGTCCCTCGGTTTTCGTGCATCTCCAAACTCGAACATTTATGTAAGTGTATTTTCGTAAGTGCTGTTGCAAGTGTATTTTGGGGGTCTGAAATAGACTAACGTACGTGACATTATTTTTTAAGGAAGTAAATTCGTTCGGTAATGGCACTTGAGCAGCATTCTGGAACGAATTTTCGGCAAAAACCGAGGGACCACTGTACAGTGAAACTTAGTGGTTTCCAAATAATGAGATTGTTTTGCCATGGTCTTAACAATAATAGACAATTCTGTATTTTGTCTGTTTAACCCGTAAACCATTTTAAGAAGGCCATTTAACCCTTTCAGTGGCCATCATGTAGAACTACGTCATTGAAGCCAAGGTCTCTCATAGTTCTACGTCATGAGCTCAGCTCTCAGATAAACTGTGAGTGGTAAATTTTGGCCTAGATATGAGAGAATGGATCTGTGCAGTTAGTGTGCACAGTGTAAAAAAAATATCCTGCCCCACACGGTACATGATGGGAAAAGCAAAACTCTGACTTTGTGTTTGATATATAATAGTGACTTTGAGGCATTTTCTTGGAGGGTTTTCATAGTTTTATTGGCTGTTTCTTGGTATCAGTTGATAGATTGGAAGACATATTACCGGAATAGTGATGATCTTGGTTGGTTTCAGGAAAAGAAGTAGCTTGAAGTACCAGAAATGTTTGATTTTTGCTGATTCTCCTGAGGACGAGCACGGCCCCCTATACCCTCCGGTCTGTTTTATAGGTTTTTAATAGATCTGATTCAGTTATTGCTATGCCATAAACCATGACCAATCATTCCTGGTTATATTTTATTATCAATCAATTTTCTATATTTGTGTGATTATGAATTCAAAATGGAATGCAAATGTAATATATGAAAGACCTGGGGACATGATTAATGAATGAAGGAAATGTTTTAGTGCCAAGAATGTCTACATTGTCTATTTTGAACTTTTTTTTTTTTGCTGGTATTTTTTTATTTTTTTGTAAAATTGGCCAATTTATTGACTTCTGTGCACTTTATAGGGTAGTTGTAATACAATCTCTCCTCACTTAGTGATGGGGTTCCATTCCTAAGAGTAGGTTGGTAAGTGAATTGGTCATTAAGCGAGGAGCATACTATACTGGTAGTGGGTTTGTGTCAACCATCTTTAGATATTTTTTTAATGTCACATTTACACCATTTATAACATTTCTGGTATATTTTTAAATGTTTATACAGTAGTATACTGTATACTTTAATAAACAGAATAGAAGAAATCAGCTCTAATATACATTATTTAGGTTTGCATACTGGTTGGAGTCCAAGTGGTCAGTAAACGAGTATGTTGCTAAGTGAGGAGAGGCTGTACTTAAATGGAACAGAGGGTGTACTAGCGAAATAGCTAAGAATTTGGCTGAAAGGAGCAATGGAATTGGCTTAAAATAAGACTCAAAGTGGGCGAAATTGCCAATGCGTAAATTGCGCCCAAAATGCTGACTGCACCTGCGTAAATCTGTAATTTTCCCATCAAATTTCGTACTTTTGGTGTCATTACCTTCAGTAAAAGATTCTCTATCATTTCAGAAGAATTGTTTTTATATTTTAAAGTGGACACTGAGAGCAGTATTAATTTTGGGGAGTCTGGACAGTGAAAGGGTTAAATTGAGGTTTTCCTGTATACTATATATAAATAAAAAAATAAAATCTATATGGCTATCATTATTTTATGTATCACAGCAAGTCTACAAATTGAAAATGAAGGCTGGATGACATTTTTGTTTTTTTTCTTGGACCAATATCAAGTTGTGAGATATAGTGAAAGCCAACAGTAATGCTAAGGTAGTTGGAGATGAGACCTGAAAATTCAGGTCAGGTTACATGAACTGACCTTGGCTGCCTCCTTATCTTCTTTTGCCTTTACCTTACCTCTGGCTTTCACCATGTTCCTGTCCATTTGTAATATAATGAAGGTTCAGGATGGACTCTAAAATTTTATTTAGTCTTTATTTCCAATTTATGGGCTTGTAATTTGTTTCAGCCACAATATTGTCATTTATTCTTAGTGTATGTATCAATAGCCTATGTCAAAAATAGCTACATATATTTCGAAATACACATTACTGCATTCATATTTATTCATACCTTGGCATTCAGTAATTTGCCAATTCTTCTTTGGCCCAAATATCATGGAAAAGGAATTTTCTGTAGCCTTTTTCAACAAATTCATCTTTTCGGTAGAAAAATTTGGCTACAACTCAGTGCAGTATATATTCAGCTCTTCCAGGTTACATTTAAATTGTATTGGGATCTGGTAGTTGCATTAGCCAATAAAGAATATAGATTTTCATTCTTAATCATTTGGTTGCTGAATTGGATTAATGCTTCTGGCTGTTGTTATGATGTAAAGTTCAATTGGAACTATAGTATGCTTGAGATGAACATTGTGTACCAGCTTCTTGACTGAGATATCATGGTATATTTTTAAATTTGCCAATTTTTTAACTTTAGCACGGGTACCATAGCCAGAGGATGAAAATTGCCCTAGAGCTACAGAATCATTTTCCATGCTTCACATTGTGATTGATGATTCTTTTTAGCTTAAGTCACATTGTTTGTGCAAGTTATACCATTGATCTGTTTAAATATTGTACAATAGTTCAAAATGCTTTGATTTTCAACATATTACATTTATGTTATAGTGCATTTTACTTGGAAAAAATAAGTGTGGTTAACAGTTAACCTGTTTGGACATGCAGAACAGCTGTATAACTGGGACAAAATATAGGTGTCTTCATATATGTGTGAAAATATAATTTTCACTATGGAACATTGAAATGGATCTTTTCTGCTGTACACCTGTTGTTTACCTCAGGTCATGGTGCTTTTATTAAAATTAGGGGATGGGTGAACTCCAAAATGTACCAGGACAATTTTGTAGTGACCCTGGTACCTTTATACAAAGGCTCAAGCATAGTTGCAAATGAACTTGTACCACATTATGATAGCAACTCAAAGCACACATCAAAGACTAATACAGTACTAGATTGTTTACAGAGAATAAAATTAATATTCTTGATTGACCATTACAAGTCCCAGGCCACACTCACACCAATAAAAAAATTGTGGTAGGAACTAGAAATAGCAATTTGCAAATGCAAATTGCTGTTTTTATGAGGAAATGTTAAGCCCATAAGAGTCATACAGTACCTGGGGAATGGGAGGTAATTAGTCTGAAGAAGGAAAGAGTGGCTCCAATTCCCTCCATCAGGAGCCCTAATCCATATCAAGTCACCTTCCTTGAAGGCCATGCAACATGGAGAAGCTGGAAAGAAGCTGTGGAGGAGTGGTCAGACATTCCTTCCGAGTTGATTACCTATTAAATGGCTATAGAATGTCTTGTCCACCTAAAAAGCAAAGGAGATTTCAGAAAATTCTGATCAGTGGAATATGAAAGATAAGAGAATGGTGTGTTTTGTAATAAACTATTAATTTTTATTTCAAGTTATACCACAGTGAATTGCTAAATCAACTTTTAAAACTGTCATCAAGGATATGTATTTAACAGTAATTAATGCAAAAAATTATCTATAGAGCAGAGCCTTTCTCATATTTCTGAACAATGTTAAATAAAATACTAAGAAAGATATATATGTTGTGGCTAATAATCCGAATTAGTCAATTGGGTTGAATTACCCTGAAAATTAAACTTTTCTGGGTTGATAGATATATTTTTTTCATTGAAAATGAAATAAAATTTTTTAGTTGAGCACAACCCTAACTAGAGACCTCACCTAACCTTTCCATAATGAATGTAATTTATTGGCCTAATTCTACTAAACATATCATAGATCAGTTTAAATTTGTTTGGTATAAATTAAAATCAATGATGTATATTTTTTTATCTTCTGACTGATTTTCACAGATTTGTTGCATAAACAAATTTTCATTCTGCCTATTTAGTAAAAATGACCATCGTTTTTTAAGCCAAACTTGCTGATTCAGCATGCAACCTCCATTCCCCCCCCCACACACACACGTCTCACACACACACACACACACACGTCACACACACACACACGTCACACACACACACACGTCACACACACGTCACACACACACACACGTCCACACACACACACGTCACACACACACACACACACATCACACACACACACACACACACGTCTCACACACACACACACACACAAGAGGACCAGGCAGAACTACAAAGGGATTTGGACAGGCTGCAAGCCTGGTCCAGCAATTGGCTCCTGGAGTTCAACCCAACCAAGTGCAAAGTCATGAAGATTGGGGAAGGGCAAAGAAGACCGCAGACGGAGTACAGTCTAGGGGGCCAGAGACTACAAACCTCAATCAAGGAAAAAGATCTTGGGGTGAGTATAACACCAGGCACATCTCCTGAGGCGCACATCAACCAAATAACTGCTGCAGCATACGGGCGCCTAGCAAACCTAAGAACAGCATTCCGACATCTTAATAAAGAATCGTTCAGGACCCTGTACACTGTGTACGTTAGGCCCATACTGGAGTATGCAGCACCAGTTTTGAACCCACATTTATCCAAGCACGTAAAGAAGCTAGAGAAAGTGCAAAGGTTTGCAACAAGACTAGTCCCGGAGCTAAGGGGTATGTCCTACGAGGAGAGGTTAAGGGAAATCGACCTGACGACACTGGAGGACAGGAGAGATAGGGGGGACATGATAACGACATATAAAATACTGAGAGGAATTGACAAGGTTGACAGAGACAGAATGTTCCAGAGATGGGACACAGCAACAAGGGGACACATTTGGAAGTTGAAGACTCAGATGAATCACAGGGATGTTAGGAAATATTTCTTCAGTCACAGAGTAGTCGGGAAGTGGAATAGCTTGGGAAGTGATGTAGTGGATTCAGGTTCCATACACAGCTTTAAGAAGAGGTATGATAAAGCTCATGGCGCAGGGAGAGTGACCCAGTAGCGGCCAGTGAAGAGGCGGGGCCAGGAGCTATGTCTCGACCCCTGCAACCACAACTAGGTGAGTACACACACACGCGCGTCACACACACACACGTCACACACACACACGTCTCACACACACTCACATACACATGTGTAATCAACATGTGCCTAGGACAAAATGGTAACTAACACACACACATGCACACACACACACACACACACACACACTCTGTACACTGTACACTGTGTACATTAGGCCCATATTGGAGTATGCATCACTAGTTTGGAACCCACACCTATCCAAGCACATAAAGAAACTAGAGAAAGTGCAAAGGTTTGCAACAAGACTAGTCCCGGAGCTAAGGGGTATGTCCTACAAGGAAAGCTTAAGGGAAATCGACCTGAAGACACTGGAGGACAGGGGAGATAGGGGGGACATGATAACGACATATAAAATACTACTGAGAGGAATTGACAAGGTGGACAGGGACAGAATATTCCAGAGATGGGACACAGCAACAAGGGGGCACAGTTGGACGTTGAAGACTCAGATGAATCACAGGGATGTTAGGAAGTTTTTCTTCAGTCACAAAGTGGTCGGGAAGTGGAATAGTTTTTGAAGCGATGTAGTGGAGGCAGGTTCCATACATAGCTTTAAGAAGAGGTATGATAAAGCTCATGGCGCAGGGAGAGTGACCCAGTAGCGGCCAGTGAAGAGGCAGGGCCAGGAGCTATGACTCGACCCCTGCAGAAACAACTACGTGAGCACACACACACACGTCACACACACACACACACACACACACGCCCGATGGCATGGTGGCTAGCGCTCTTGCTTCACGCACGGAGGGCCTGGGTTCAATTCCCGGTGGGGCCGAAACATTTCGAAGTGTTTCGTTACACACACACACACACACACATACAACAGGCCTAGTGTCTAATCGACATGTGCCTAGGACAAAATGGTAACTAACACACACACACACACACGCCCCGATGGCATGGTGGCTAGCGCTCTTGCTTCACGCATGGAGGGCCCGGGTTCAATTCCCGGCGGGGCCGAAACATTTCGAAGTGTTTCGTTACACACACACACACACACACACACACATACATACATACAACAGGCCTAGTGTCTAATCGACATGTGCCTAGGACAAAATGGTAACAAACAAACACACACACACACACATACACACACACACACACACACACATGCCACACAAACATACCACACATACTCATGCCACACACATGCATGCATGCCAAACACATGCATGCATTCCACACACAAACATACCACACATGTGCCTCCCTCACACACACACACATGCCACACACAAACATACCACACATATTCCACAAGTACTCATGCAACACACATGCATGCATGCCAAACACATGCACACATTTCACACACAAACATACCACTCACATTCACGCATTCCACACTCAAACATAACACACACAAATCTTTAAATGGGCTGCAGAAAACAATATGAAGTTCAATGATGAGAAATTTAAATTACTCCGATATGGAAAACGTGAGGAAATTAAATTCTCATCGAAGTATAAAACAAATTCCAACCACACAATAGAGTGAAAAACTAATGTCAAAGACCTGGGAGTGATCATGACAGAGGATCTCACCTTCAAGGACCATAACACTGTAGCAATCGCATCTGCCAGAAAAATGACAGGATGGATAATGAGAACCTTCAAAACCAGGGATGCCAAGCCCATGTTGACACTTTTCAGGTCGCTTGTTCTATCTAGGCTGGAATATTGCTGCACACTAACTACACCTTTCAAGGCAGGTGAAATTGCTGAACTAGAAAATGTACAGAGAACCTTCACGGCATGCATAACTACAATAAACCACCTCAATTACTGGGAACGCTTGAAGTTCCTAAACCTGTACTCCCTGGAACTCAGGCGGGAGAGATACATTATTATATACACTTGGAAAATCCTAGAGGGATTAGTACCAAACTTTCACACGAGTGTCACTCCCTACAAAAGCAAAAGACTCGGCAGACGATGTAACATCCCCCCAATGAAAAGCAGGGGTGCCACTAGCACGTTGAGAGACAACACAATAAGTATCAGGGGCCTAAGACTGTTCAACTGCCTCCCAGCATACATAAGGGGGATTACCAATAGACCCCTGGCTGTCTTCAGCAGGCACTGGACAGGCACCTAAAGTCGGTGCCTGACCAGCCGGGCTGTGGTTCATACGTTGGACTGCGTGCGGCCAGCAGTAACAGCCGGGTTGATCAGGCTCTGATCCAACATGAGGCCTGGTCACAGACCGGGCCGCAGGGGCGTTTACCCTGGAACTCTCTCCAGGTAAACTCCAGGTAAACACATGCCACACATACGCATGACACATACATGCATGCAAAATGCATGCATTCCACACATGCATGCATGCCACACACATGCATGCATGTCAAAACACACGCACGTATGCATGCCACATGCGCACGCATGCAGCACACACACCACACACGCACTTATGCCACCCACATACATGCAAATGTATGCATACCACACAACACACACACACACATACACGTATGCAACACACAACACACGCGTATGCCACACAACATATGCGTATGCCACACACAACACATGTGTATGCCACACACAACACACACACATACATGCAAACACCTACCCTACCTCTACCTACATTCTTTTCATATTATAAGCAAGACAACGTTGAACAGGTATTGTAGCAGGTATTGCTAAACAAAGAATGTCACATTCTCCAGTGTATAACATTTTGGAAAAATAAAATTCCACACAGTATAAATAACTACATATATACATTATTGAGGCAAGAGTGTGTTGCTTGTTGAAAGTTATACTACACTGCCTTGCTTCTGATGAAAATAAAGTGCTTCTCAAATGAGAATTTGGATTTAATGGTTAGATTGCTCATGAATGGTTAATGTATGCAGGTTGGTGGCCCAAAGTGGTAGACATTTTTCATTGATTTTATAAATTATGAACATATAAATTTAATTTTATTCCCAAAAATGAATGCTGATGTTTAAAATAAGAAATGGACAAATTCTTTCTCTGCAAAATAAGAACAATACAATTTAAAAGTTAATTGTTACAATAAGATTTCAATTTATAAAGCTCTCATGACTGCCATTTAAAGTGTTGAATGATTGTTGAACTAAAGCATGACACATTTTCCATTTTTAGTAGTGTAAAGTTTAGTTTTTCAGTGGTGGCAAATAGTCAGACCTCTTGTGATATAAGCCTCGAAGGACCATTTGTATTTCTTCTCTATATGAATAATGCAATTTTCTCTCAGTATGCATATTGTACCAGTCTCATTGTTAACCAGATTGTTATGATTTGTTTAAACTTCAACTTATTAATTAAGTATAAAAACTTGGCATACCCATTTTTTAACACTGGATAAATTGTAATAAATTAAAGTACGTATACTGGATAGTATTTTTGGGTATATATATATATATATAGATAGCTCTTACTTATCTAGAAATAAGATGCAGAGTTAACAACATATTTTTATTATATGTATTTACTGTCAAAGTATTTATTTTATCTTTTTCCAAGGCATTCTCAATGAGATAGGAGGGAAAGGAATCGTTTAATCTAGGAGTACTTGCTCATTTGTCCAAATCAAGTAGAATGAAAGTCTAATGATAGATTACCAACTTTGATTTTATGTGGTTAATTATATAGAGCTCAAAGATGGGAATAGATGATAATTATTTATTGTACATTGCAGAGAATGAAACATTAAGTTTACATCTTATTTGTTTTTAAAGTGTTGAGATTACATTATATAATGTTAATTTTAATTATAATTGTATTTTGGCAGTGCTGTATAATGTTACAATAGTACTGCAAAGTGCCAGTTATCCAGAAGTAAACCTGTGAATGTTATATGCATACTTTTGACTTCAGATTTTCGTAATGAAGATTTACTAAAAATAAATATGTTCAATTCACATAAAGAAATAACCCGGTATACCTTAACCATAATTATTTTTCATGGTAAATTTATTAAAAAAAATTTTTAAAAAATAATAAAATGTTTGTTCAAACAACAATTGGTGCTCATTTAGTTGTATCTTATATTCCTTAAAACTCTCTTGAGGCTTTAGATAGTGTTGCCTTAAAAATGATGAAGTATTATAAACAAGTCATATAGTATATGCGCAGATAATCAAGCAGTACTGTAAATATTTATATTGGAGAATTTCATACATTGGTTTAGCTCTTGCTGATTATATTGCAAGTTGATAATTGTGGCATGTTTTGTATTTCACAATGGGACAATAAAATCAAGATTGGTTACTCTGTGAATTTACAGTTGAGTTCCTACATATGTCTTTTAAACTACTACATTTGCATCTATTCATCAAAATCTACGTGAAGGAAGCTTTGTTAAGGACTGGCATGTACGTATAAGAATAGAGCATCCAAGAGCATTTTATGTGCAGTGTCTTTAAGTTTATCTACAGATTAATTTTGAATAATGTAATTAGGCTACTAGTTAAAGATGAGTAAAGAATTATTACTTGTAATAAATTTCTAAAGACACTTAATTTTTTTTGTGTGTGTGTGTGGTGATTTACTCAAGGTAAAGAACCATGAAAACATTTAACTGTTATTGTCATGGACCTCTCATGATTTACAAATCAGGGAGGCAACATGGACTTCAAAGACATAAAAATAAAACAATTGAGAGAAACATTTTAAAATCCAGTGGGTTCTTTGGAGGATTTTTGTTTGAGTTGAAAGTCATTGAGAGCCATGCAAGAGGCTTTTCAAATTAAAAGATTTATGACAAACTGGAGATGGATAGATATACTGCCAAATTTCAAAATTGACCTGGATAATTGGCACACAAACTGCAATTATACAGAGATATTGTTAAGTCATGTCCATGAGACAGTGTTGTACAGATTGCTATGACTGCCAAGATTTTTCTCAAGTACTTCCATACCCATTCTACCCCCCCCCCCTTTTAAAAAATATAATGCTTGCTACTCAAAATTGGTCTCTTCCAATTGAAAAGGTTTTCATATTAGCAAAGTTTAGAAGTGTTTTATATGCAAAGTTAGATTTCAGCTGTTTTCTTATTCACTGTCTTAGATGTAAGCCATCATAAGGTTTTTTTTTTTTTTTTTTTATAGTTTCTTACTGTACTCATTTTTGTTTAATTTCTTAATGTTTTTTATCCATTTCCCAAGAAAAGTATTCCTGATCTCTTATCATTTTCATGGCCTCTCATTTGCTTTGTAAAAGCATGTAAATTATCAATGTATATAGAGATTTAAGAGTTCCAGATTTTTATGTAAAGTCATGTATTCATGATCATGGTCAGTGTGTATTCACATGTTATTTTCAGACCTTCCCTACTTTTTTACGTATAATTCTTAGTAACTGCTTGAATACAAAGTCACTAAAGGTTTTTCTTATACAAGCTGATCTCTTGAGACTTCATGTGTGATTTGTCCATTATTATTAATGATACTCAAGCAATAACTAAGAATATGATTTATTGACTGATAACTCATGCTGTACAACTGGAAGGTCTGTCTTATAGCTCATTTATAAGGCGTTCCAATTACTTGCACAGAGGTTTCTAGAGTGGTGAGAGTCTTTCGTGAATCAAATACTACTTGACTAGCAGAACAGTATGACTTATCAGTCTAACCGACTTTATTTACACAGAATATATTTTAGTGTAGGGTCAAGGAGACAGCGTCAGTGTAAATAATGCAACCGCCCAAATACAGATAGCACAACTTGTAATGTGAGCTGCAATTTGGCACAGGTTACATATGGTGCCCACGAGGCTAGTTTTCCAGTAAATAAGAAAAATCTTATTGGAATTGTATGGTAATGCTTGCAAAGTTGTGAGCCTTGTGGCAATTTTGAGAGGCACATTCTACCTATTACTAGTCTCCAGAATTTCTGTATTTTGTTCTGCAGTGGTTTACTAATGTTCTGTTTCAGTGATGTAATTATTTATGTAAGACTAGGCGGGAAATATCAAATTTAGTTGTCTTTAAAAAATGATACAGCTGAAGTTAATGTTCACAAGTTGCCTGTTGCTTAGTTATTTTTAATACATTTATTTTCATATTTTGAAATTAAGAGTGATGTTATGATGGAAGATCTGATATTATGCATTTAATACCAAACAGAACATTGTACATAAATGTTCCCTTGTGTTTTATAGATCATGCTCACAGGAGATGGAAGGTTCAGGCACAAATGTACTGACTTTTAAAAAATATAATTTAACATATAGACCTGGAATTTAATCAAAGATGCTTCTGAACAAGTGCTTAAAAATTCAAATTTTCATTGGTTTCCTGTAGGGAATAAGGTGATACTTTTAAATATTAGAAGTTCCAGACATCTGTAGTAATTTTATAATCACATGCTGCAATTTGTCCTTTTTTATAATATTTGTTTTGATTTTAATGATTAATTAGAAATATCTTTGCCTAAAATCTAGGTCACTGATTTAGGAGCCATTATTACTAATATATTTTATATCAAGTCAGTAGTACATAATTAAAAATAATAGCCCCTTCCACTCAGCATCTTGTGAACATGATCATATTAGATAGATATATTAGAGAAGAAATATTAAAGTGTATGGATAGTTCTTCATGGTGTTCCTATAATCCTTATCCTCTAATAATCTGGATATCATCATCAATGTTAATAGGAATATTTAAGTGGTATAAAATACACAAGTAAATTTATATTGCTCAGTTCCTCTAAGAGGAATGTAGCTGTGCCCTACCCGTTGGTGTTCCCCAGTTACATACTTAGTAGTCTTCATTCTGCCTCTTTACCCCAAGAGTTTGACTGACTTGTGGATTTTGACATTTAATTTTGGATTCAGTATTGGGAATTGCACCTTATGGGCCATGCACAATTCAAATGCCTTTCTTTTATATCTTTTTTTTGAACACTTCATGGATTTTGATCTTAATGAAATTTTGGATTCTGTATTGTGGACAGTGTCTTGTGGGATTAAATGCTTTGGTACCCATTTTTTGGCAGATCTATGTACGTCTATTGTTGACTAATTAATATGTTTTATCTAGAGTGAATTTTGGATTCTGAATGTACCTGTGACCAGTTTAGTTTTGTTTTGTTTCTTCAGCCTGGCCTGACGCCAGGCTCTTCTGTTGGTTGCCTGTTCAGGCAAGCTGTTGCTGCTGGTGGCCCACTGGCTCACATATCCATCACAGCCTGACTGATCTGGCACTTGGTGTAAGTAGTGATCCAGTTGCCTCCTCAGAATTTCTACACTTGTTCTGGAAATGTATCTGATATTTGGTGGTAGCATGTTGAAGTCTTGGATCATGGATGTTAACAATGTTCTCTTACTGTGCCTATGGCACCACTACTTTTCATTGGGTCTGGTTTACACTTCCATATTTTGCTCTCCAGTATGTTATGGTAGTATGTAGATTTGGAACTAAGCACTCCAGTATCTTTTGTGTGAGGGCAGATTTATAAGTCTTTGTGTCCATGATCTTTTCTTGACAAAAATACAACTTAGACATGTTTAATATTGTGTAGTGGTTACTTCTCAGCATAATCATCAAGTCTATTGAGGCACTTATCCAAATATAATCCGAATAAATGGGAAGTGCTGGGGCAAGATTAGAGCTGCAATTATATTTTTGTCAGGAAAAATAATGTATACAAAGACTTTTCAATTTATCCCCATATACTATATTATCAGGCATATCTTTTCTCTACATTGAGTACATTCCAAGCACTTTGAGAAATTTTCAGCAGTTTAAAGCCGTATTAGCTCTGTGCAAGCAGTTAATGACCTCTGTACCTTTTCTAGATTTGATATCCTGCCTTGAATGGGGCTATCAATAATGAGCAGTATTATAAGAGAGAGAATATAGGTGATTTCTGTAACGTTACTATTGGCATTATTTTTCTTTTGAAAATCCTCACTGGTCAACAATTTTTGAAAAGTTGCATGCTTCTTAAATGAGATTAGTTAATTCTTATGTATTTTCATTTCCTGAATCGAAATATAATGTTGAAAAATGCTTATTGGATATAGGTTTAAAGATACGAGACATGTAATATTTGATTATTTTATTATAACATAAAATATGTAGGTATGTTTTAAACTCTAATCCATGCCTACTCTCTCCCTTTTTGCTTGACACTTATAGTGGGCTGAAGAATCATCTCTTGCCAATGTCCAGCAATAGTCTGCAAGTATTCTTGTGCCCCATTTGCCCTGGTACCATTTTTCCATGGTTGAAATATCTTGGTGAAACCTTTCACCGTGTTTGTCTCTAATTGTCCCATAATTCACTGAAAAAAATCAAAATGTGAGTCCAAAAAGTGGATTTTAAGTGACATGTTACATCCCATGTTCTTGTAAGTCTTGATGAGATTTTTCACCAATTCTTCTCAGTTGCCTTTCATTCTGTTTCCGAGAAATCCCTCCGCCACTAACTTGAATGCTTCCCAAGCAGCTTTCTCGTCCTCATGAAGGTCTGATTCAAAGTCACCATCTTTAAGAAGCCCTCAAATCTGAGGGGAACTTTGGTGTTAAATACTACTTTAATCCCTGACTGAATTTGTCCATAGCTTTTACAAAAATTTTCATGAGCCCCAGTTTTATGTGTAGTGGTGGTAGCAAAATTTTGTTTGATTCAGTGAGAGGTGGATGTTGAACATTTTTCATCCCAGGCTCTAATGATTGGCAAGGTGGCCAGTCTCTCCTGATATAGTGGGAACCTCTTGCATGCCTCACATGCATCATATCAATAGCTTGCTCAGTGAATATTTATTATAAGTTTAAAAAGTGTTTGGCTAAGAAAATCACCTATCTTTCACCTCAACATTTAAACTTGCACAACACAACTACCTTCTATGACTGCTGGAACAATAATGAAGGGCAGAGAGACTGTGTGGTAAGAAACACACTGCCACAAACCTGTTTGAACCTGTTTTGACATGTAGGTATATATTGAAAAGTAGAGCTAACAAACAATTTTAACCATGATATTCATTATCAGTGACCTAAAATTAGTTGGAAATTGCTACTCTGGTCTTGGAATAATTTTGCTTGTTGACCACTGTTATTTTTTTTTTTTTTTTTTCAACAAGTCGGCCGTCTCCCACCGAGGCAGGGTGACCCAAAAAGAAAGAAAATCCCCAAAAAGAAAATACTTTCATCATCATTCAACACTTTCACCACACACATACATAATCACGGTCTTTGCAGAGGAGCTCAGATACGACAGCTGAGAATAGTCCCTCCCAGCTGTCACTATCCCAGACCCCTCCTTTAAAGTGCAGGCATTGTACTTCCCATTTCCAGGACTCAAGTCCAACTAAATCAATTAACTGGTTTCCCTGAATCCCTTCACAAAATGTTACCCTGCTCACACTCCAACAGATCGTCATGTCCCAAAAACCATTCGTCTCCATTCACTCCTATCTAACACGCTCACACATGCTTGCTGGAAGTCCAAGCCCCTCGCCCACAATACCTCCTTTACCCCTTCCTCCAACCTTTTCTAGGACGACCCTACCCCGCCTTCCTTCCCCTACAGATTTATACGCTCTCCAAGTCATTCTACTTTGATCCATTCTCTCTAAATGACCAAACCACCTCAACAGCCCCTCTTCAGCCCTCTGACAAATACTTTTAGTAACTCCACACCTTCTCCTAATTTCCACATTCCGAATTTTCTGCATAATATTTACACCACACATTGCCCTTAGACAGGACATCTCCACTGCCTCCAGCCTCCTCCTCGCTGCAGCATTTGCAACCCATGCTTCACACCCATATAAGAGTGTTGGTACGACTATACTTTCGTACATTCCCTTCTTTGCCCCCATGGATAACGTTTTTTGTCTCCACAGATACCTCAACGCACCACTCACCTTTTTTCCTTCATCAATTCTATGGAGGAACCACTGTTATACAACATATAATTTTTTTCTGGCATTTGTCTTATTGTGTTCTCTAAATAATAGGAAATCTAACATTATCACTTTGGCTAAGTCTTTTACATGTCCCTTTTAATATATGAGATGGTCTTCCTGTGCTTTATGGATCATTTCTCACTCAGTTGCCCCTGTATAGTTTTGATTATTTGTTGGTGTTAACCTGTGTCGTGTTTTAGCTTGTGGATATACTGTGCTTGTGTAAGGCTGATGTGTTTATTTATATTTCTTTATTGTGTGACCATTGTTTTTTTGCTTGACCTTTTTGTTTGAAACCTTTGTTTGGTCATTTGTATGAACATGTTTTATTTGTAATATGACTACTATTCCCTTTTTTTATGATCATTAGTTTTTGGTATAACCAAGTCTGTGGAGACAAAGAACTTTATCCATGAAAGCAAAGAGGGGAATGTGTGAGAGAATAGTTATACCAACGTTCTTGTATGGGAGCGAGGCATGGGTTGTGAATGTTGCAATAAGGAGAAGGCTGGAGGCAGTGGAGATGTCATGTCTAAGGGCAATGTGTGATATGAATATAATGCAGAGAATCTGTAGTTTGGCGATTAGAAGGAGGTGTGGGATTACTAAAACTATTATACAGAGGGCTGAGGAGGGGTTATTGAGATGGTTTGGATATGTAGAAAGGATGGAACGAAATAGAATGACTTCAAGAGTGTATAAATTTGTAGTGAAGGGCAGGCAGGGTAGGGGTTGGCCTAGGAAAGGTTGGAGGGGAGGGGGTAAAGGAGGTTTTGTGTGCGAGGGGCTTTGGCTTCCAGCAAGTGTGCATGAGCGTATTAGATAGGAACAAATATAGACAATTTTTTTTTATTTATTTTTATTAACACATCGGCCGATTCCCACCAAGGTAGGGTGGCCCGAAAAAGAAAAACTTTCATCATCATTCACTCCATCACTGTCTTGCCAGAAGGGTGCTTTACACTACAGTTATAAAACTGCAACATTAACACCCCTCCTTCAGAGTGCCGGCACTGTACTTCCCATCTCCAGAACTCAAGTCCGGCCTGCCGGTTTCCCTGAATCCCTTCATAAATGTTACTTTGCTCACACTCCAACAGCACGTCAAGTATTAAAAACTATATGCCTCCATTCACTCCTATCAAATACGCTCACACATGCTTGCTGGAAGTCCAAGCCCTCGCACACAAAACTTCCTTACCCCTCCGTCCAACCTTTCCTAGGCCGACCCCTACCCCGCCTTCCCTCCACTACAGATTTATACACTCTCGAAGTCACTCTGTCTCGTTCCATTCTCTCTACATGTCCAAACCACCTCAACAACCCCTCCTCAGCTCTCTGGACAATCGTTTTGGTAATCCGCACCTCCTCCTAATTTCCAAACTCCGAATTCTCTGCATTATATTCACACCACACATTGACCTCAGACATGACATCTCCACTGCCTCCAGCCTTCTCCTCGTTGCAACATTCATCACCCATGCTTCACACCCATATAAGAGCGTTGGTATAACTATACTCTCATACATTCCCTCTTTACTTCCATGGACAAGGTTCTTTGTCTCCACAGACTCGAAGTGCTCCACTCACCCTTTTCCCCTCATCAATTCTATGATTCACCTCATCCTTCATAGACCCATCCGCCGACATGTCCACTCCCAAATATCTGAATACATTCACCTCCTCCATACTCTCTCCCTCCAATCTGATATCCAATCTTTCGTCACCTATTCTTTTGTTATCCTCATCACCTTACTCTTTCCTATATTCACTTTCAATTTTCTTCTTTTACACACCCTACCAAATTCATCCACCAACCTCTGCAGCTTCTCTTCAGAATCTCCCAAAGCACAGTGTCATCAGCAAAAGCAACTGTGACAACTCCCACTTTGTATTTGCTTCTTTATCTTTTAGCCCAACACCTCTTGCCAAGACCCTCGCATTCACTTCTCTTACAACCCCATCTATAAATATATTGAACAACCACGGTGACATCACACATCCTTGTCTAAGGCCCACTTTTACTGGGAAATAGTCCCTTCCCTCCTACACACTCTAACCTGAGCCTCACTATCCTCATAAAACTCTTCACTGCTTTCAGTAACCTTCCTCCTATTCCATACACCTGCAACATCTGCCACATTGCCCCCTATCTACCCTATCATACGCCTTTTCCAAATCCATAAATGCCACAAAAACATCTTTACCCTTATCCAAATACTGTTCACCTATATGTTTCACTGTAAACACTTGGTCTACACACCCCTACCTTTCCTAAAGCCCCTTGTTCATCTGCTATCCTGCTTTCTGTTTTACTCTTAATTCTTTCAATAATAACTCTACCATACACTTTACCAGGTACACTCAACAGACTTATTCCCCTATAATTTTTGCACTCTCTTTGTCCCCTTTGCCTTTATACAAAGGAACAATACACGCTCTCTGCCAATCCCTAGGTACCTTACCCTCTTCCATACATTTATTAAATAATAGCACCAACCACTCCAAAATTATATCCCCACCTGCTTTTAACATTTCTATCTTTATCCCATCAATCCCAGCTGCCTTACCCCTTTCATTCTACCCACTGCCTCACGAACTTCCCCTACACCCACAACTGGCTCTTCCACACTCCTACAAGATGTTATTCCTCCTTGCCCTCACACGAAATCACAGCTTCCCTGTCTTCATCAACATTTAACAAATCCTCAAAATATTCTCTCCATCTTCCCGATACCTCTAACTCTCCATTTAATAACTCTCCTCTCCTATTTTTAACTGTCAAATCCATTTGTTCTCTAGGCTTCCTCAACTTATTAATCTCATTCCAAAACTTTTTCTTATTTTCAACAAAATTTGCTGATAACATCTCACCCATCTCTCATCTGCTCTCTTTTTACATTGCTTCACCACTCTTTTAACCTCTCTTTTCTCTCCATATACTCTTCCCTCCTTGCATCACTTCTACTTTGTAAAAACCTCTCATATGCTAACTTTTTCTCCCTTACTACTCTCTTTACATCATCATTCCACCAATCGCTCCTCTTCCCTCCCGCACCCACTCGCCTGTAACCACAAACTTCTGCTGAACACTCTAACACTACATTTTTAAATCTACTACATACATTTTCGACCCCATTGCCTACACTCTCACTAGCCCATCTATCCTCCAATAGTTGTTTATATCTTACCCTAACTGCCTCCTCTTTTAGTTTATAAACCTTCACCTCTCTTTTACTTACTGATTCTATTTTCCTTGTATCCCATCTACCTTTTACTCCCACTGTAGCTATAACTAAAAAGTGATCTGATATATCTGTAGCCCTCTATAAACATGTACATCCTGAAGTCTACTCAACAGTCTTTTATCTACCAATACATAGTCCAACAAACTACTGTCATTACCCCTTTACATCATATCTTGTATACTTATTTATCCTCATTTTCTTAAAATATGTATACTACCTATAACTAAACCCCTTTCTATACAAAGTTCAATCAAAGGGCTCCCATTATCATTTCACACCTGCTTCTAAACTTACCTACTACATCCCTCTCCTGCATGTTTCTTTTCCCACTTTAGCATTTAGGTCCCCTACCACAATTACTCTCTCATTTGGTTCAAAAGTTCCTATACATTCGCTAACATCTCCCAAAATCTCTCTCCCTCTACACTCCTCTCTTCTCCAGGTGCATACACGCTTATTATGACCCACTTTTCGCATCCGACCCTTATTTTAATCCACATAATCCTTGAATTTACACATTTATATTCCCTCTTTCCTTCCATAACTGATCCTTCAACATTATTGCTACCCCTTCCTTAGCTCTAACTCTCTCAGATACTCCTGACTTAATCCCATTTATTTCTCCCCACTGAAACTCGCCTACCCCCTTCAGCTTTGTTTTGCTTAGGGCCAGGACATCCAACTTCTTTTCATTCATAACATCGGCAATCATCTCTTTCTTATCATCCGCACTACATCCACGCACATTCAGACAACCCAATTTTATAAAGTTTTTCTTCTTCTCGTTTTTTACTTTATGTGCTGTTGGAATGTAAGCAAGGTAACATTTATGAAGGGATTCAGGGAAACTGGCAGGCCGGACTTGATTCCTGGAGATGGGAAGAACAGTGCCGGCACTCTGAAGGAAGGTGTTAATGTTGCAGTTTTATAACTGTAGTGTAAGCATGCCTCTGGCAAGACAGTGATGGAGTGAATGATGATGAAAGTTTTTCTTTTTCGGGCCACCCTTCCTTGGTGGGAGACGACGGTCGATGTGTTAATAAAAAAAATAAATAACCATTGTCAAGTTTTATATGACTGCTGTCTTTTTTATCTGTTGTACAGTGCTGTATGGTCCCCAGAAGATAACTGAAAAGAAGTGTCTAGCTTTCTTAAGATGTATAGTGAATAATGATTGCATAACCAGTATGGAGGATGTTCCTTTCCTTCCTTTACTTTTGCTTTCCCACAATAGGATTCTTGATGTGATTGGAAGAGGTAAATAAAGTAAACCTTGTGGGACACTAAGTGCCAGAGAGCTATATTAACCCTTTGACTGTTTCGGACGTATATATACGTCTTACGAGCCAATGTTTCGGACGTATTTATACGCCTAAATTCTAGCGGCCTCAAATCAAGCAGGAGAAAGCTGGTAGGCCCACATGTGAGAGAATGGGTCTGTGTGGTCAGTGTGCGCAGTATAAAAAAAATCCTGCAGCAAGCAGTACATAATGTGAAAAAAAAAACTCTGACCGTGTTTTTGGATTAAAATGCCGACTTTGAGGTGTATTTTCGTATAGTATTTATGGTTGTATTCTCTTTTTCATAGTCTCATTTGATAGAATGGAAAACATTTTACAGGAATAGAGATGATTTTGATTAGTTTCATGATGTAAACGATCTTGAAATTGAGCTCAAAGTAGCGGAAATGTTCGATTTTTGCCAATGTTCAAAAGTAAACAAATCACACCACGCGTCCAATACACATCAACTAGTGAGTCTAATATGCTTTCACAAGTGCACAGATATTATTTATACAATTTTTACAATAATGCAATAGTCTGCATAACAATAAATCTTCTATTTTTGTGTGAATAAAAATCAAAATGAAAGCAAGAGTAATGTAAGAGGACCTAAAGACTGACTAATAAAGATAACATCTTATTTTAGTGATAGGGATGTCTGCATTGTTTATTCTGGACCCTATTTTGAAATTGACATCTTTTTTATTTTGCATGAAATTGCCATTTTCTGACCACTTTATTGGGTAGTTGAAATCGGTAAATTGGCGATTTCTTGTACTCAATCGATAGAACAAATGGAGTTCTAAAGAAATAGCTATGAGTTTGGTCAACTGTCCCAATGGAATTGGCCAAAATAGGGCACAAAGACTGTGAGAAATTGCCGATGCGTATATATCACTGACTTGCTAACTTTGCGAGCGTAATTCCGTAAGTTTTCAATCAAATTTCATACTTTTGGTGTCATTACCATCGGGAAATGATTCTCTATCATTTCATAAGAAAAAATAATTTTTTTTTCCAAAATTTTCCGACATAGAATGACAGTTTCAGAATGGGGCCTCTGACAGTCAAAAGGTTAATGGGGTTTGCTTAAAGGTTTACCTATACTAGCCAGATTTATATTGTTTGACCACACAAAATAGCTCCTAACCAATAATAATGATGGAAATTTTGAATTTTACCGGGAGGTGATTCAGAATGCTTCTGACAGTGCATTTAAGCCTCCTTCTGTAGTACTACCAATATTTACAGTTACCTCCTTCCATGTGCAGCCATTTATCATGGTGGAAATACTGAAAGATTGACGAGTACCGTGGACTGCACTAGCTAACACTTCCTACACAAGTGAAACTGTGACTATGGGTATTAAAAGAATTCCCATGTGTTTACCATGCATGACAACTCTTCATGGTGGTAGGTTAGTGTTGACCCATCTGAATCAGTCATCTGTTCCATAGTGTTTTTTAAACAATATTGATGGATCAAAAAGTGCTGCTTCAAGGCCCTCTACAAGTTCCTGAAGTACAGTAAACCCTTTTAGAACATGATTTCACAAGGTGTGATTTTGTTGTAATTCGATTCAAAAAGTGCAACTAAAAAATTTATAGCTTGTAAGAATCTTGATATTATGTACTATAAAGCATGAAGGAATCTGCTAACATGCAAAGTTTTGATACACTATTATCCACCATAGGTTTCCTTAACATGAAGTTATGTGCAAAATCAGGGTACTATATACACTATTGAATATTTGCCCTCTGACCCAAGTTGGGCATTTGGTCCTATGGGTAACAAATAACAAAAAAAGGCATAACACCGTCGTAAACTCCTTTCTTCTATGTGCGGGTTATTTGTGTCCTATGGGTAATGAATGTTTGTGGGAGTATTGGCTACCTCATGCACTGTGTTTATCAAACAATTTTGGATACTTTAATCACCTCATCTTTGTCTCTGGATATGTATTAAGCATGACATCCAAGAGAAATATTAGTGATGCTGGAAGTGCCAAGAAGAAGCCTGAATC
Organism: Cherax destructor; assembly: GCA_009830355.1. NCBI lineage: Eukaryota > Metazoa > Arthropoda > Malacostraca > Decapoda > Parastacidae > Cherax > Cherax destructor. The sequence goes on along the minus strand of WNWK01006720.1, from coordinate 27,616 downwards.
TATGAATGGTATTGAAGAAAGGGGAAGTTTTTTATTCCCTTCAAGGCAGTTCATGTGTAAGGGGACTGCTCATGGCAGCTCATGGCATTGGGGAAAAAGTGCTATCATGGATTGAGTCATGGCTCACCAATAGGAAGCAGATAGTGTGCTTAAATGGGGTTAAAACCGAGTGGGGATCTGTAACAAGTGGTGTTCCACAGGGGAGCAATGTGGCAAATGTTGCAAGTGTATGGAATAGGTAGTAAGTTACTGAATGCTGTAAAGAGTTTTTATGAGGATAGTGAGGCTCAGGTTAGGGTGTGTAGGAGAGAGGGAGATTACTTCCGGTAAAAGTAGGTCTTAGACAGGGCTGTGTAATGTCACCATGGTTGTTTAATATGTTTATAGATGGGGTTGTAAAAGAAGTAAATGCTAGGGTGTTGGGGAGAGGAATGGGATTAAATTATGGGGAATTAAATACAAAATGGGAGTTGACACAGTTACTTTTTGTTGATGATACTGTGCTTATGGGAGATTCTAAAGAAAGGTTGCAAAGGTTAGTGGACGAGTTTGGGAGGGTGTGTAAAGGTAGAAAGTTGAAAGTGAACATAGATAAGAGTAAGGTGATGAGGGTATCAAACGATTTAAATAAAGAAAAATTGGATATCACATTGGAGAGAGGGATTATGGAAGAAGTGAATGTTTTCAGATATTTGGGAGTTGACTTGTCAGCGGATGGGTTTATGAAGGATGAGGTTACCCATAGAATTGATGAAGGAAAAAAGGTGAGTGGTGCGTTGAGGTATCTGTGGAGACAAAAAACGTTATCCATGGAGGCAAAGAAGGGAATGTACGAGAGTATAGTGGTACCAACACTCTTATATGGGTGTGAAGCATGGGTTGCAAATGCTGCAGCAAGGAGGCGGCTGGAGGCAGTGGAGACGTCCTGTCTAAGGGCAATGTATGGTGTAAATATTATGCAAAAAATTCAGAGTGTGGAAATTAGGAGGTTTGGAGTTACTAAAAGTATTAGTCAGAGGGCTGAAGAGGGGCTGTTGAGGTGGTTTGGTCATTTAGAGAGAATGGATCAAAGTAGAATGACTTGGAGAGCGTATAAATCTGTAGGGAAAGGAAGGCGGGGTAGGGGTCATCCTTGAAAAGGTTGGAGGGAGGGGGTAAAGGAGGTTTTGTGAGCGAGGGGCTTGGACTTCCAGCAAGCATGTGTGAGCGTGTTAGATAGGAGTGAATGGAGACTAATGGTTTTTGGGACCTGACGAGCTGTTAGAGTGTGAGCAGGGTAACATTTTGTGAAGGGATTCAGGGAAACCAGTTACGTAATTGAGTCCTGGAAATGGGAAGTACAATGCCTGCACTTTAAAGGAGGAGTCTGGGATTGTGACAGCTGGGAGGGACTTATTCTCAGCTGTCGTATCTGAGCGCCTCTGCAGACAGTGATTATGTATGAGGTGAAAGTGTTAAATGATGATGAAAGTATTTTCTTTTTGGGGATTTTCTTTCTTTTTGGGTCACCTTGCCTCGCTGGGAGACGGCCGACTTGTTGAAAAAAAAAAAGTAAATTTGCCAATGACACGAAGATAGGTAGGATAATTGATTCAAACGTAGATGTTATGGAAATTCAGGAGGATTTAGACAAATTCAATTCTTAGTCAGAAAAGTGGCAGATGCAGTTCAATGTAGTTAAATGCAAGGTTCTGAAGCTCGGGAGTGTCCATATCCCTAGCACTTATAAGTTAAATAACGTAGAACTTAGCCATACAGATTGTGAAAAGGACTTGGGGGTTATGGTAAGCAGCAACCTTAAACCAAGACAGCAATGCCTAAGCGTACGTAATAAAGCAAACAGATTACTGGGATTTATATCAAGAAGTGTAATCAACAGAAGTCCAGCGGTTATACAGCTTTATACATCATTAGTAAGGCCTCACCTAGATTATGCAGCTCAATTCTGGTCTCCATATTACAGAATGGATATAAATTCGTTAGAAAACATTCAGCTTAGAATGACTAAATTAATACATAGCATTAGAAATCTTCCATATGAAGAAAGATTGAAGACCCTTAAACTACATTCACTTGTAAGACGAAAAATGAGGGAAGATGTGATTGAAGTGTATAAGTGGAAGATGGGTATAAACAAAGGGGATATAAATAAAGTTTTGAGGATATCCCTCCAAGAGAGAGCCCGCAATAATGGATTCAAATTGGACAAGTTTAGATTTAGAAAGGATATAGGAAAGTATTGGTTTAGAAATAGGGTAGTTAATGAGTGGAACGGTCTGCCTAATAGGGTTATTGAAGCTAAATCTTTGGGTAGTTTCAAAATTTAGGTTGGATAAATACATGAGTGAGAGGGGTTTTATTTGAGTGGGACTTGCACATGAGTAAATAAAATTACCAAAGCTTGAAAAGCATTGAAAATTGGGTTGGGCAAATATTCTGATAGTGGGATGGATTGTAAAGGACCTGCCTAGTATGGGCCAACAGGCCTGCTGCAGTGTTCCTCCTTCTTATGTTCTTATGTTCTTAATCACCAGTTCACCTCAGCCCAGTTACCACACATCAACCCTCTCCACACTTTTCCATGTCAACAAAAAAGTATTACCAGAATATATATACTACAGTGGAACCTAGGTTTTCGCTTGCCCCAGTTTTTGTCAAATTCGGTTTTCGACGACTTTTTTCATCAAAATATTGTCCCAGTTTTTGTTCATCACTGAGTGTGACTGCTAAATAAGCCACCATGGGGCCAAAGAAAGTTCTGAGTGCCAGCTCTTTGATAAAGCACATAAAAAAGGAGGAATACTGCAGTAGGCCTGTTGGCCCATACTTGGCAGGTCCTTCACAAATCCAACCCACTAACAGAATAAACACTACCCAAGCAATAAGCTTTGATAAGAACATAAGAATGGAGGAACACACGATGGCATGGTGGCTAGCGCTCTTGCTTCATGCACGGAGGGCCCGGGTTCAATTCCCGGCGGGGCCGAAACATTTTGAAGTGTTTCGTTACACACACATACATACAACAGGCCTAGTGTCTAATCGACATGTGCCTAGGACAAAATGGTAACTAACACTGCAGAAGGCCTACTGGCCCATACAAGGCAGTTCCTTATCAAAACCACCACTACTTAAGAATTTATTCTCGTACTCACGACACCAATCAAACCCAGCCCCCCCACTCATATATTTGTCCAATCTCTCTTTAAAGCCACCCAAGGTCCTAGCCTCTATCACCCTACTTGGAAGATTGTTCCACGCATCTACAACTCTGTTCGAAAACCAGTACAGTGGACCCTCGGTTAACGAAATTAATCCGGTCCAGGAGCTATTACTTAATCTGAATCTTTCGTTATCTGAAACCTTATTTTCCATAAGAAATAATGTAAATACAATTAATTCGTTCCACAAAAAAATAATCACTCAAAATAAAAAAAATAACATTTACTTACCTTTATTGAAGATACTTGCAGGCATCTGGAAGATATAGATGATGACTGGAGCAGGTGTTAGTGGTTGGAAGGGGAATCCCCCTCCAAAAGGACTTCAGGTGACAAGTCAATTCAGAGTCATTGGTCATATTAAAGCACCTCTGAAACAGTGCTTTGGTGTACAGTTTCTTGAAGTTGGAAATGACCTGCTGGTCCATGGGCTGGATGAGAGGAGTGGTGTTAGGAGTCAAGAACTTCACTCTGATGAAATTTATGTTGTCAGGCAACAACTCTTGCAAGTTGTGAGGATGAGCAGGAGCATTGTCCAGTACCAGGAGGCACTTGAGTGGCAATTTCTTTTCCAGGAGGTATTTTTTCACACTAGGGCCAAACACTCCAGTCATCCATTCCTTGAAAATCTCCGTAGTGACCCATGCCTTGGTGTTAGCTTTCCAATGCACACACAATTTATTCTTGTCAACACCGTGTTTCCTGAAGGGTCTGGGATTTTCTGCGTGATGCACCAGCAAAGGCTTCACTTTAAAATCACCACTGGCATTGGCACACATCATAAGAGTTAGCCTGTCTTTCATAGGCTTGTGTCCTGGCTGTGCCTTTTCCTCCTGAGTAATGTAGGTCCTGTTGGGCATTTTCTTCCAAAACAGGCCTGTTTCATCACAATTAAACACTTGTTGGGGGAGGAATTGTTCAGCCTCTACGAACCCCTTGATTCGTGCACAAATTTTTCAGCTGCACGTTTGTCTGAGCTGGCTGCCTCACCATGCCTCACAACATTGTGTATGCCACTACGTTTCTTAAACTTCTCAAACCAGCCTTTGCTGGCTTTAAAATCACTCTCCTCACTACTGGTTGCAGGCATTGTCTTCACAAGATCTGCGTGCAACTTCCTTCCCTTTTCACAAATTATCACCATAGAAATACTATCACCCGCTCTCTGTTTTTCATGGATCCACACCAACAACAACTTCTCAACCTCATCCACTGTTTTCGATCTTTGTTTCGTTAACAAATTAACCCCTTTTGCAACATTAGCTTTCTTGATCTCATTTCTCTGTGCCAGGATAGTGCCGATAGTAGATGGAGTTTTCTTGTACATCCTGGCAAGATCACTCAGACGTACACCACTCATATTTTTCTATGATTTCCTTCTTCAGTTCGATGGTGTTCCTCACTCTCTTTACCACAGGGGTGCCACTAGGAAGCTTCTTTGGACCCATGGTGACTTATTTCACAGTGGCAATAACTAAAACCACCAAAAAAGACACCAAATATATTGTGAATCTTTGAAAGAGCACGCTGGGTAATGTTCTCTCAATGGTAAACAACGCTTCACTGGCGTCCTGCGCTTGCGCGGAGCAGGCGGACGCGTCTAATACCTTTCGGTAACCGAGGAATTTTTCGCTAACCGATTACGAAAAAAGCTTACATTTTCCGAAACTTTCGTTAACGGGACCTTTCGGTAACCGAGGGTCCACTGTACTTGCCTATGTTCTTTCTAAATCTAAATTTATCCAATTTAAATCCGTTATTTCTGGTTCTTACTTGGTTCGATATCCTCAGTATTTTATTAATATCTCCTTTGTTTATGCCCATCATCCACTTGTACACCTCGATGATATCTCCCCTCATTCTACGTCTCTCCAGAGAGTGGAGATTCAACGCTCTAAGTCTATCTTCATACGGAAGATTTCTTATACTGTAAATCATTTTAGTCATTCTTCTTTGTATGTTCTCCAATGAATCTATATCCATCCTGTAGTAAGGAGACCAAAACTGAGCTGCATAATCCAATTGAGGTCTCACTAGTGATGTATAGAGCTGTAAAATAACTTTTGGACTTCTGTTGCTTATACTTCTTGAAATAAATCCTAGTAATCTGTTAGCCTTATTGCACACACTTAGGCACTGTTGTCTTGGCTTTAGATTCCTGCTTACCATGACTCCCAAGTCTTTTTCACATTCTGTATGATCAAGCTCTACTTCACCTAGTTTATAAATTCGAGGGATATTTTCATTACCAAGGACTAGTATCTTACACTTGTCCACATTGAACTTCATCTGCCACTTTTCAGACCAAGACATTAATTTGTCCAAATCCTCCTGGAGTTCACTGGTATCCTCCTCAGAATGAATCATACGGCCTATTTTTGTATCATCAGCAAATTTACTCATGTCACTTGCAATTCCTTCATCAAGGTCATTTATGTAAATTATGAACAACAATGGGCCTAAAACTGATCCTTGTGGAACGCCACTAGTGACTAATCCCCATTCAGATTTGACCCCATTAATGTAAACTCTCTGCTTTCTATTGGTAAGCCATGCCTCTATCCATGCTAGAATTTTACCTCCTATACCATGAGCTGCCACCTTTCTTAAGAGTCTCTTGTGAGGTACTCTATCGAAGGCCTTACTGAAATCCAAGTAAACTATATCATATCCTTTATCACTGTCTACTGCCTCAAATGTTTTATTGAAAAACGTCAGTAAATTTGTCAGGCAGGAACGACTCTCGTGAACCCATGCTGAGATTCATTAATCAAATTATGTTCTTCAAGGTGACTTCTAATAATATCAGCTATAATTGATTCTAATAATTTGCCTACTATAGATTTGTGGCTTATTGGACGGTAATTTGATGGAATTGACTTATTCCCTGATTTGAATATAGGAACTACATTAGCTATCTTCCACATCTCTGGCACAACACCAGTTAGGATGGACGTATTAAACACATTCGTTAATGGCTGACTAAGTTCCATCTTGCATTCTTTAAGTACCCTGGAAAACAACTCGTCGGGTCCCGGTTACTTATTTTGCTTCAGTTTATCTATCTGTTTGATAACCATGTCCCTCGTGACAGTAATATTAGTTAACTTGAATTCTTCAGGAACTGAATAATTGTTAATTTCTGGAATCTCATTTACGTCTTCTTGTGTAAAGACTGACAAAAAATAGTCATTAAATAGAGAACACATTTCCAGTTCGTTATCCGTCAGCTGTCCATTCCCAATTTTCAGAGGTCCTACCTTTTCCCTCACCTTCGTCCTATACACTTGAAAGAACCCTTTTGGATTAGTCTTTGATTCATTAGCAACCTTAATCTCATAGTCACGTTTAGCCTTTCTAATCCCCTTTTTTACTTCTCTTTTCAACTGAAAAACATAACATAGATAAGAACATATGATAAGAACATACAAAGGCGAGAAAGACGATAGAATTCAAGAAAGAACTCGTAGCAAAGTACGAAAGTGGAATGAGTTGCAAAGTAGTGGTAGTGGTTGTGATGGTGGTAGAGGGTGGTAGTGATGGTAGTAGAGGGTGGTAGTGATGGTGGTAGAGGGTGGTAGTGATGGTGGTAGAGGGTGGAAGTGATGGTGGTAGAAGGTGGTAGTGATGGTGGTAGAGATAACCTCTCCTCCCTCTCCCCTCCTCGCCGTCTTCCATACGCCAACAAGAATCTTCAATAAAGGTAGAAGTGATTTAAATGTTCATTTATCCATTTCATTAGTGCTTTATATGTATTTATTTTTCATTGTTTTCTGTATGTAAAACTACATAGTTATTCTCTATAAAATGTATTTTTTGTTAATATTTTTGGGTGTCTGGAACGAATTAATTTTATTTACATTTCTTATGGGAAATATTGCTTCAGTTTTCGTTGAATTCGGTTTTCGTCAGACTCTGGAACGGATTAAAGATAAAAACCAAGGTTCCACTGTAGTAAGTTACACCAGAGTAGAATACAGTAGAAAAAAAAAAAGTTGCTTGGCATATTTGGAGGTGTTTGGAATGTAACTCTAGTTTTTCCATGTGTTTTCACTTCACAAAATACTATTTACATTTCATTTTATGTAACATAACCCATGCCGTACAAGAGGGTATGCTGTAGAGGATATACGTACCTTCTTTACCCCTGGTGCAGACATCTTCCTCCATTGGATTTTGTGGTGGGTTGGAGTTGGAGACAATGAAATTTGACTTTGGATTCTGAGTATTTTTATGCTTGTGCTCTTTAATTTTTTTTTTTTTTTTTTGTCCTGGTGAAAATCTCTTGATACAAGGAATCAGAGCTTACTTCCTTTTCCTTATATCAATCTAGATATCCCCACTCCTTCACTTTTTCAATATAAATACTGGGGATCTTAACCCCATTTATAAAATTTACTGTGGCCTATAGCCAGTGACCTGTTTGGACTGTGACAAGTTTATATACTTTGTTTTGTGCTGTGTTTTGTGCTGCCATCGCCACTAGTGTTGAAGCTGTCATTGATACTTTTGCCACTGATAAACTTACCACTGATGCTACTATTGCAGCTGATGCTGACGAAATTGTTGCTGAGGCTGTTGCTCTTGTAATATAGTCATCTCTGACAATAATACCCTTAATGTAAATTCTTTATCTTCACTCTGCTACATCACCTGTGACAGCTATCCTTTTCCTTCTGCTATGTTCTCTCCTTAGCACCTCTACTGCTCCCTGTCATATTTTTTTGCCTCTTTTGTGTGGTACCATGACCCTTACTGGTTTAGCAATTGCCATGTATATAACAATTATTCTCAGTGTAAAACTACCTCCCTTTCTTGTAATATGGAAAATACTGATTCAAACTCAGGGTGATTTGATATGCCATTAATAGGTGTTTTCATTTCACTTCTCTACTGCTTGCCAGCAGGCTACTGGAAAAAAGAATGGATAGGAAACCACCTTCCCTCCTCCCAACCCTCCCCTCCATCCTTGCATGGCCCACTGCCTAAAAGACATGGAGGTTATGCATTCCATTGAAACTCGTATATTGTACTCTACATGTAATCATTGTTTTTCTCACTTGAATGTTGAGCCTGCCCCTGGAGTGGAAACTTTTGACAAGGAACATATTTTTTTAGTATGGGATGCTCTTTCTGAGCTATGCCTAACTCTCTTCATCTAGGAAATCTGGTTGTTTTTTTTTTTTTTTATTTGAAATAAACTTGCTAATGCTTCAGCCATCCAGCAAAACACACAGACTGCCCTGCCTGCACCAGCCCTACATGATGATCTATTCTGCAGACAGTTAAATTGTCATTGCCTGAATCATTCTTGAGTTTCATCACCCTGATTCCCGTTTGTGTCCTGTATTGTGAGGAATGTGAGATTTGCGGCCTAAAGGAGGAAAGCATGATGTATTGCTAACCCATCTTCATAAAAATTTTTGTTTGTGTCATTTTAAAACTTTACATAATGAATCACATCTGCAAAACCATTGATCACAATGACCAATCCTGTAAGTGCACTCCTTGCCTTAATTTAAATGATATACATCCTTCTTGCTCTTGATGGTACCCAATTTTCAAATGGAAACGTGATATCTATTACAGTTTTTGAAAGAAAAAGAAGGCATGCCTTCTCTTACACCAGTTGCCCCTTGCCCATTAATATAGACATAAAGCAATGACCTAACACATTTACACCTGTATTCAATATGACATCATTTCCCATTGGTTGCTGGACCACGAAGGCAAGGAGACTGAAACATGCTTCTTTGGTAGTTGGAGGATAAAAGTCAGATCAGTCGACTGATCTAGCATTGTTCTTCCCTGCCTAGTAGGGTGATGTGTTCAGCTAGGGCCAAGTAAGCATTCATGAGTGGACACCACTTTCTTCCTGTGACTACTGTTTAGCTCATTGATTGTACTTGCTTATACCTATTATTAACCCGGAGTCGTTTATTTTAGTCAGTGATTAAGCTTCCTCTTGTTGGGCTCATGATAGGTGGGGAGATAAAAGTGATTACTTATGTATGGATAATCTTCATCCTACACAATCTGTTGACTACCCCTGCATGACCTTAGACACTCCTTTAATCTGGTACTACTTTCAGGCACTCCTTTATTGCTTGATGCTGGTACTGTCATCCACCCTGACACCTTTAATACCTCATACCTTCACACTACTTTGACCATTCTTCCGACTTTTTCCATGACAGTTTTGATTTTTGGGCCATCCACTCATCACAGGACAGAAAGACTCAAAGCCATCATCCAAACAACCTCCACACATGTTGGACGATTCTGACTCTAGAACTGTCCCCTCTTTTCCTTGTTAGCATCATGAGAAACAAGCTACCTGGGAAACTCTTCCCCATGCAGATGTATTTCAAAGACAGTCTTGAACAAAATTCTTTTCCCTTCAACCAACAACACCCACTGATTACCTTACAGACCATGGCATTAACAAAGCTCTCATAAGTCATGTTGGTCAAACTGACTTTTCATGCACTCGAGTGGGATGCTTATTGTCACTGTAAAGGATGCTGAACAACCTGACAATCTTTCCTGTATCAGCTCAATCAACATTAATTGACATACATTGGACCCCCGAATTACGTACTGCTCCAAACTCGAACAATTATGTAAATGTATTTTTGTAAGTGCTTTTGTAAGTGTATTTTTGGGGGTCTGAAAGGACTAATCTAATTTACATTATTCCTTATGGGAACAAATTCGTTCGGTAACGGCACTTGAACAACATTCTGGAATGAAATAATGATGTAATCCGGGGGTCCACTGTATATGAACTAATTTATATACAGTCTCTTGTTATGTAGAGCATTTCAAGCAACCTTAATATTAACTTATAACTAATAACAGTTATACATTAAGTATAGTTTAATAGAATGCTGTGGTTTGTAATATGACATTTTTTATAGTGTAACAATTTGGCTTATAATTAATGACTCACGTAAGAAGTTGTTATAACATTTGTAGTAGTGAATACTAAGGTAGAACATAAGTATGTTATTTCATATATGTAGAAACAAATTGGTTTTAGCAAGAACTTTATTATGAATGCTAATATGATTTGAATCAACAGGGTTGCCATTGATAAATCAGGCTTTAACATAAATTAATCTAAGCAGGATTTGAGGCAGATTTAGGAGGGGCTTTTTAACTATATTTTTGAAGTAGGTGGCTGAAGGGAAACTTTTTGATCTTCTAGAAGAGAGTTTCAAATTTTAGGGTCCTTTATTTGTATGGAGTTGAAATATAGGTTGAGTTGAACATGTGGTATATCTAAAAAAGATACTACGTACTTAATTCTTGTATTATATCTGTGCATTCTGTTATAGCCCACTAGTAAGTCAGTGTTGCACTGAAGTTCAGTCCATGTGTTCTGTATATATAAAATGCACAGTTGTAATTGTGGATGTGTTGTTTGTTGAGTAAATTTTAACCTGATTGATTATTCTAACAGCTAATATCTGTTGAGTTACGATGGGTTTTAGGGGATTTGCTGTAGTAGATTCCCAAGCATAAATCCTGTAAGTGAGGTGAGGATAGATTAGAGATTAGTACTGAGTAAGTAATGTTTGATAGAATGCCCACAGTTGTGGAAATTTTCTTAGATGTGTTGGATGAGTGTTGAATTTCAGGCTGCATTCAAGGTGTATCACTAAGAATTTCCCTCATCTTGTTTTTCTATGTGCGATTTATTTTCATGTTGAAATGGAGAGTTTTAACTTTATTCGAGAATAACATATAGAAGGTCTTGTCAGTATTAAGAGTAAATTTGTTGGTTGCCATCCAGGTAGTAATCTTTACAAGTGCCTCGTTTACTATCTTGTTGAGGACAGCAGGATCTGAATTAGATATGACAAATGTTTGTGTCATCTGCAAACAGGACTAGTTTAAGTTCCTGGGAGCATTTTGTAGGTCATTGATGTAAATGAGGAATAGTGGGTCAACTACGCAACCCTAGGGCACCCCTACGTTGATAGTTTGTATTAATGAAGTAATGTCTTTGACTGTCACATGCTGACATCTGTCAGTGAGGTAAGATGTTATGATTTACAGTGTCAAATGCTTTTCTTACATCAATAAAGAGGCCCATTGTTTTTCGTTGATATGCTTCTTGTCAGTGTTTACTCCTGTAGCATACATCACTGGTGTTATCCTGTTTAATAATACAGTGATATGTTCAGTGTGATGCCAACCCATCCTTCCAACATCTAAGTAGATTCTTCACATATGGTTTGCAACACATTTATCAGTTAGGTCAAGTTAGGTTGTCTATCCATAAAAAGTAACCAATTATAACATACCACAATGGAAAAATATAAGTACAAAATAAAAAGTGCTTAAAAAGTTCTGTGGTACAAACAGAAATTGGGCACCCACTTAGGGTAGTCTGTTTATGGTACCTTAAACAATCTCCCATTTGACTGTCTTTACAACAGAGAAATTATGTATTGTGATTAAGAAGATGGGCATGCCCATCCTCCATAGGCTCTATTCCTCTCTGATATTAGATACTGCAGCTGCTCTATGACCCCTATGAGTTTAGCACTTCTCCCAAAATATAATATAATAATTAGATACAGCTTGTGTATTTTCATAATGTGTTATCAGTCACCAGATGTTGACAGATTTCAGGCAGAGCATAGGCAGCATTCAACATGCCATCTCTGTAAATATAAGGAACTGTGTAGGAGTAATCTGCGTGTTTGCGTGTGCTGTGTTGTCGACCGTGTGTATCGCTGGACACTGCATCAGTCCTAGGTTGTGACTGTATAGTCTTCGCTTCTCCAAGGTGGAGGGCATGTGTGGTGTATGGCTGTCTTCGTTCTATTGTTTGCACTTTCATCACAAGCACAATCGTCATTAAGAGTGTAGAGCAACAGAAGACTATGAAGGAGGTGATACGGCTGAGTTGCAAGTGTGGCGGTAGGACGAAGATGAGACAGTGGTCGAGAAGAAGTTGGAAGAGGGCGCCAAGGGCTGCTAGTACCAGAACTCGTCGTGGGGTGTTGCGCTGTTGGACAAAAAAAAAATCACTACTGTTAATACAGTACAGTTCTATAAATGTAACTTAATTTATAATTGGAGATCTCGACTGATTCTTCATAAGAATTGTAAGTACCTTTATGCTGGAGAAGGGTTCTTGATCCAAAGAATTTTACCTATTCTACCTTTCCTTGGATTGAACCTGATTTCCTCCTCCTACTTTTGGCACTTTACGACCCCTACAGATTTAGCTACTACTTGGGTAGCAAAATTTTGTAGATAATACCTCTTCAAGGGGGGCTCTTTGGCACGGTGAAGAGGCTCTTGGTCTGAGGAATTAGACCTTTTGGTCTCCTTCCTTAGATCAAACCTAATTAACCCCTAATCCCCCCTTCCCTATCCCATCCACCCTTTTTTTCCCCTTTCCTCCCCCCCTCCCAACCCTCTCTTTTCCCCGTCCCGTTTGTAGCCTCTTGGGTCCTCCCCTCTGGCATTATGGTTTCTAAGTAGGGGGAAGTGTGTTGGGGTTCATCCCATTCCGTGGGGTCTCTCGGGAGTAGTGTAGTTTGCCGTGGAATCTGGATCATCTGGAGGTGCCCTGCTCCCTTCCCGGATTTCTGGGAGGTAGGGCAGGGTACTCACCTAATTGATGGGTGTATCTCCGGAGACTGCCTGTCGGTTCTGGGAGGTGGCAGTTGAAGGAGGCATGCTTTGTGGCGGGTGTCCGACCACCCTCTCTTTTGTCTGCCGAGGTGGCTCAGTGAATGTGAGGTTGCTATCCGGAGCACTGGTTTACTGGTGTGAAGGGTATGGTATGGCACTGGTTCCATGCTGCATCTGCGCTGCTGGCAGTTTCGAGGTCCTCTTGGATGAAGGGAGGAACTTACAACCCTTCCATGCCTTTTAATAATTGTCCTTCTGCTGTCCCTTTTTTCTTTAAAAAATAATAAGGAAGAAGTACCACCATCATGGAGTCTTTGTTCCATGACCTCCCTCCTCCTCCTCCGAGGCCCCTTTTTGTTACTGCATCCTGTTCTGACCCGGCTTTGTTATTGGACCATGCTCCAGACTTTTCGCATACCCCTGTACCATCTGCTGCTGACGCTTCGTCACCTGCTCCAGGTGCTGAGGCTCTGCCCATTTCTTCTAATGCCTCTGCCTCTTGCACATCTCTATGCGCCCGGCTTCCCCACATACAGTCCGATGGTTTTCGGATTGCCCACCTGCATCAGGTCGGGCAGCCCGTAGTCCTACGCCTAAATGTTTCAGACCCTTTGCTGATGATGGTCCTTCGATTTCTACTCATTCTACCCAGAAATGACCTACACAACACCCACTTCCTTGATGCACCATGTTTACACGTACACAGTGGATCAAATTCTTTTCCTTGCAACCGACGTCTCCAACTGAATTCAGTAGTAATTAAAGATGAGCAAGAAAGAGAGAAATTAAAAAAGGAATGTTTAGACTTTGCAAATTATTATAATAATGATGTGGCAGCCATTCAGTTATATGACGAAATTATTGATTTTGTGATGCTCTTTCGAGTTGGAGGGAATAGAATTCCCCCTGATCCTAAAGATGCTTTGGAGTCTTTACTGCAGTATGGGAGGGATGTCTTTCCAACGTTGTGTATTTCATACACATTACTGCTTACAATCGCATTTTCAGTCGCAAGTTGTGAAAGGTCATTTTCAAAACTGTAATTAATAAAAACATATCTGAGGTCTTCAATGTCACAGGAGCGACTGACCAACCTGGCTTTAATAAGCATTGAAAAAGAATTTCTCACAGCTGATGTAAAAACTGAAGTAGTTCAAGTGTTTTCTGACACCACCTTTGATACCTTTGAAGAGTTTCGAGAGTATCTACTCTCTGAGCCCGGCCATGGGCCAGGCTCGTCTGGTGCTTGCCTGGTCAACCAGGCTGTTGCTGCTGGAGGCCCGCTGCCCCACATATCCATCACAGCCTGGTTGATCTGGCATCTGGTGAAGATATTTGTCCAGAAATCATTTGGGGAAAAGAACTTAACAAATTTGGTTGATTTATATTTAAATCGAATGAAGTGTTTATTTCCTGTTTCATTTGTGTTTACATATTCAAAATATCTCCCTTTCTCATAATATTTCTTAGTACTAGGCCTTATACTTGAGTCTTTGGGGCATACAATCAAGGAGGTGGCCCTGGGCATCACCAGACCTCTGCACGCCACTGTGTATATATACATATACATGTATATATATATGTATAACCCTTGTGGTTTAGCGCTTCTTTTGATTATAATAATGTATATATATATATATATATATATATAGATATATATATATATATATATATATATATATATATATATATATATATGTATATATATATATATATATATGTATATATATATATATATATATATATATATATATATATATATATATATATATATATATATATATACATACATACAGGTTCACACCACAGCACTCACCCTAACACAAAGCATGTAGGGATGGGAGGGACGGTAGGAAAAGAGCCTTGGGGCCCACACCAGTAGGATGGACACAGCAAGGGCAACCATCAGTACCGTTAAACGGGTAATCAGGGGCGGTGCGGTCTCGATGTATACCAGCGCGTCACACCAGGGGTCGTATACGCACTTCCACGCCGGTAAGCGACGCATCTGAAAAGCACCCACCACACACGTGATATACTAAGTTTCCTTTCCGTAAAAGGAAAAAGTTATTGGAATTGTATATTCGAACTATAAGAAAATAAATCAGCAACTTATGAGGCTGGAACTGCAAATAAATGTATTAACGGTTTTCTCTGCATCAGCATATTTGAAGTGACATAATCAAGAAAAGGCGACACACAGTAACAGACATGGTATTTATTAAAACAGGAAAAACATCAACTTAAACTATCTAAATCCACCTTTACCTTACCTTAGGACGTTGTGTTGTTTTAAAAATAGGTTAGATAAATATACATAGGTGGGTGTGAGTTGGACCTGACTAGCTTGTGCTACTAGGTCAGATACCTTATTAATTCCTTAAGTGGAAGTGACCTGACTACCTGGAGTTTACCTGGAGAGGGTTAACTCCAGGTGGTCGGCTAGATAAATATATGAGTGGGTGTGAGTTGGTCCTGACTAGCTTGTGCTACTAGGTCAGATGCCGTGCTCCTTCCTTAAGTGAATGTAACCTGACCTGGCTGGGTCGGGGCATTGGCTTAAGCCGGTTGGAGACTTGGACCTGCCTCGCATGGGCCAGTAGGCCTGCTGCAGTGTTCCTTCTTTCTTATGTTCTTATGTTCTACTCTCGGAGCACAGCCATTGGCCAGGATAGTCTGATCAACCAGGCTGTTGCTGCTGGAGGCCCACTGCCCCACATATACATCACAGCTTGGTTGATCTGGCACCTGGTGAAAATATTTGTCCAGTTTCCTCTTGAAGACTTCTACACCTGTTCCAGCAGTGTTTCCTTACTGTGTCCACCACACCCCTACTTTTTACTGTGTTTATTTTTTGCTTCCTACCTTATCTCTCGCTCCAGTATTTTGTTATGGCAGTGTGAAGATTTGGGACCAGGCCCTCGACTACTTTCCAGTTATATATTATCATGTATCTCTCCAGTGAGTACATAATTAAGACTTTAAGGTGTTCCCAGTAATTTAAATACTTTATTGGCTTTTTGCAGGCCGTAAACGATCTCTGTATTTGTTCCAACTCTGATATTTCTCCAGCCCTGAATGGGGCCGTCAACACTGAACAATACTCAAAATGAGGGAGCACTAGCGATTTGAAGTGTCACCACTGGCATTACTGCCCTAGTTTTGAAAATTCTCATTACCCACCCTGTCATCCTCCTGGCCGTCGTGACCTTTGTCTTAATGGACGGCCGCGGGGCGTTGATCCCCGTAATACCTTCCAGGTATGTATGCTGAGAGGCAGTTTAACAGTCTTGGGCCCCTGATACTTATTGTGTTGTCTCTTAGCATACTCGTGGTGCTCCTGCTTTTCATTAGGGGGATGTTGCATATCCTGCCGAGTCTTTTGCTTTCGTAGGGAGTGATTTTCGTGTGCAGATTTTGCACTAGTCCCTCTGGGATTTCCCAAGTGTATATTATCATGTATCTTTCTCGCCTGCATTCCAGTAATTTAGGTGCTTTATCATACTTATACACGCCATGAAAGTTTTCTGTATATTCTCCAGGTTTGCAATTTTGCCTGCCTTGAAAGGGGCCGTTAGTGTACAGCAATATTCCAGCCTAGAGAGAACAAGCGATTTGAAAATAATCATGGATTTGGCATCCCTAGTTTTTAAGGTTCTCATTATCCATCCTATCATTTTCCTAGATGTGGTATAAATTTGTTCTGATCTTTGAAAGTGAGATCCTCTGACATTTTCATTCCCAGGTCCTTCACATTAGTTTTTTTCACTTTATTGTGTGGCTGGAATTTGTTTTATACTCCGATCCAGTTTTCATTTCCTCGAGTTTCATAGCGGAGTAATTGAAATTTGTCATATTGTTTTCTGCGGCCCATTTAAAGATTTGGTTTATGTCCACTTGGAGACTTGCAGTGTCTTTGATGGATGATAATGTCATTTGATGTGAAATGTCAAATTCTTGCAGTAGGTTTGACCTACCATGGGTGGGTGTGACCTACCGTGGGTGGGTGTGATCTGTCATAGGTTTGACCTACCATGGGATGGGTGTGACCTACCATGGGATGGGTGTGACCTACCATGGGATGGGTGTGACCTACCATGGGATGGGTGTGACCTACCATGGGATGGGTGTGACCTACCATGGGATGGGTGTGACCTACCATGGGATGGGTGTGACCTACCATGGGATGGGTGTGACCTACCATGGGACGGGTGTGACCTACCATGGGACGGGTGTGACCTACCATGGGACGGGTGTGACCTACCATGGGACGGGTGTGACCTACCATGGGATGGGTGTGACCTACCATGGGATGGGTGTGACCTACCATGGGGTGGGTGAGGGATGGCACCATGCACCACTCGTCGATCTTGACTGAGACACGACACATATAAGGGGACCTGAACTTATCAACAAGCCAGGAGCGTGACCACACCTCCATGCCTTCCTGCACCACGCTCACCGCCCATAACCGACACACCCACACCAACACCGATGTCTGCTGCTGCAAGAAACATATCACATGAGGAATTAGTTTAATAGTCTACAAAATTTATAATTTCAGTCCTAGGTAATGAAAAAAATGAACATTTGGGAGTAGATGTAAGCTCATAACAATTCGATTTTTGAGTGGTGCGTTTTAACTTGCTTTATCGGTGAACTTGGCTTCACTAGAATAATAATAATAATAATATATTATTATTTTTATTTACTACAAGTACATGTTCAAGGTATACAGTCTTAGCTGATAGTAATGACATACTACTATATAGAAAGCCCCTTGTTATGCAGAGCATTTCGGGCAAATTAGGTCAGTTTTGTCCCAGGATGCGACCCACACCAGTCGACTAACACCCAGGTACCCAATTTACTGATGGGTGAATATAGACAACTGGTGTAAGGAAACACGTCCGATGTTTCCACCCCTTCGCCGGAAATCGAACCCGGACCCTCACCGTGTGAAGCGAGAACTTTTGCCACCAGGCCACGGGGCGGTAAAATAATGTAGACTGTAGTTGAAGATAGTATTAAGGTTGTATGATAGACCAGTAGAGAGATGACTTTGTATTCAGTGTTGTTATGGAGATGATAAATTGATAATGGTAGTATAGCTGCACAAAAAAAAATAAGATTTACTTATGCAACACCTAGATAGGAAACGTGGAATTCCTTATTTATAAAGAAGTGTAAAATAACAGTAACACGAGTACTCGGTGTACTTTGCAGAAAGACCTTAGATCTAGGTGAAATCCCAGAGGCCTTAATGATGCAGACATAGCTCCTTTGTAGAGCACTAGCTAAAAATTACAACAGCCAGGAAAATGACAGTGAATAATGAAAGCTTTCAAAACAAGGGAAATAGTGCCCGTGGTGCCATACTCGCTAAAAACAACAGGCAGCTCCACTCTACAAAGGTGGGAGTAAAGCAATTGCAAAAAATATATAGACAGATAGTGTGGAAAATATTGGTATTTTCCGAAAGTTGTAATTGATAAACTTTCCAATATGAACAGATATCCTTAATGTACCGCTGGCAGCTTAAACGTTCATGGGGGTATGTAATAGAGAACCATCATACCAGCGGGGGAAGCAGGGCAGAGGCGGGAGAGAGGGGAGTGAGTAGTGAGTGGACAGCCAGCCTACCCACCAGATTCCAGGTGGTGATGGCGAGCCGAATTTGGAGATTCCGGCCGCCAAATCGGATTTAATTACCTCCTTTCGTAATGTGGAGGAGTATCCAGTGACGCGGTGAATATAAAGTGGGACAATCGGTCCAGGAGGTCCAGTAATAGGGCAGTAATTGTGGAAATAACGAATGGCGCCGGCATGGTATGTCCACATAGGCCTATTTGAACTCAGTGAAGCGACCACACGACAGGATAAAGTCGTAACCCCTGATGCTGGGGGGCTTTCGTCTTAGAAGAGACTGAAATATATTCGATGAATATTGTGAAATGGTGAATATAGTGAAACCGAGTTGTAAATAATCAGGGGGTGATTGTACCGGGCGGGTCTAGCTTGGGTACGCCGTACCCCGACTGCCATGTTGGATGCGGAGGAGATGAACTAACATATCGCAAGTTATCTACTCGAAATCCAAGTATCGAGAGGGTGAATGTGTATAAACTAGTGGGGCATTAAGCCAGGATATAGGTAGTATGTAAAGTTATACGTATAAACAGTATTAAGATCGGAATAGTGAGAGGATCTGAATCGCTACCCCGACCAACCACATGTTAACTAACGCCCGGTCTCGTGGGCGTATAAGAGTTCACGGAAATTAACCTTCCTTGACTCGACGGGACAACTCTTACCATCGCGATCGAATCAGATCGCAGGAGGACGTCAACAATGAAACGACTCCCTCATCTAAAGCTAAGTAATCTTATGTCGTCTTTATTGTTGGCCAATAATATTGTTACGCACAGTAGATGTACTTTAGCTAGGTCAACGATCTACCATGCACCGCTATGATGCTGTTAATTAGGTGAGTGATGGTCATGTTAACTTAATTGTGTGTTCTCTACCTTTCTTTCGATTTGATCAGTCGCCCATAACCTATACAGTCCACTTAAATTTAATCATACCATAATTATTGATATTATCTACTCAGATTTATTTATACTGGTCCAGAGTGCAGTGGGCTAACGTGAGAATATTGAAGGTACCCCTTGAGTGCGGCCAGGAGTGGGTAAAGTTCTCACATACCTTAAAGGAAAGGACTGCGGTAAAATTATATGAGTCGGTCTTCTCCCTGGGAGTTGTTTATTGCAAGTGGCGGTGTCCCAGATAGACTTATCTCCCACAATTCCCCACAGATAGCACTAACATCCCATATCATAAAAATCTTTGAAAGGGTTCTAAGAAGCAAGATCGTCAACCACCTAGATACCCATCAATTACACAACCCAGGACAACACTGGTTTAGAGCAGGTCTCTTTTGCCTGTCCCAGCTACTGAACCACTATGACAAGGTCCTGGATGCTATAGAGGATAAACAAAATGCAAATGTAGTATACACAGACTTTGAAAAAGCCTTCGACAAGTGCGACCACACTGTAATAGTACACAAAATGTGGGATAAAGGAATAACAGGAAAAGTTGGTAGATGGATCTATAACTAGTTAACAAATAAAGAATAAGCTGCCAAATAAAGAATAAGCTGCCCCTAATGCCATGGCATGCCAGTGGCTCTCCCTGCATTACAGTCTTATAATTGTAACTACCAATAACAATGTACACTTGTAACATGCATCGAAATAAAATATATTATTATTATTATTATTATTATTATTATTATTATTATAGAACACAAAGAGTAATAGTAAACAGAGTAAAGTCTGAGGCAGCTACGGTGAAAAGCTCTATCCCACAAGGCACAGTACTTGCTCCCATCCTATTCCTCATCCTCATATCTAACATAGAGATGTAAGCCGTGTCTTCCTTTCCAGACGACACCCATGACAGTGACCTCCATCGAAGACACCGCAAGGCTCCAAGCGGACATCAACCAAATCTTCAAATGGGCCACTCAAAACAATATGAAGTTCAATGAATATAAATTTCAGCTATTCAGATATGGAAAACTTGAAGAAACTAAAACTGTATCAGGGTATACAACAAATTCTAACCATACAATAGAGCGAAAAAGTAATGTGAAGGACCTGGGTGTGATAATGTCAGAGGATCTCACCTTCAAAGGCCACAACAACGTATCTACCGCATCTGCTAGGAAAATGATAGGATTGGTAATGAAAACATTCAAAACTATGGACGCCAAGCCCATGATTATTCTCTTCAAATCGCTTGTTCTCTCTAGGCTGGAATACTGCTGTACACTAACTGCCCCCTTCAATGCAGGCGAAATTGTTGACCTGGAGAGTGTACAAAGAACTTTCACGGCAAACATAAGTAAGATAAAGCACCTAAATTATTAGGAAAATTTGAAGTACCTTGATTTGTTTTCCCTGGAATGCAGGAGAGAAAGAATCTTGATAATATACACTTGGAAAATCCTAGAGGGATTGGTACCAAACTTGCACACGAAAATCACTCCCTATGAAAACAAAAGCTTCGGCAGGAGATACAACATTCCCCTAATGAAAAGCAGGGGCGCCACGAGTACATTGAAAGACACAATAAGTGTAAGGGGTCCAAGATTATTCAACTGCCTCCCAGAATACATAAGGGGGATTACCAATAGACCACTGGCTGTCTTCAAGAAGTCGCTGGACAGGCACCTAAAGACAGTACCTGACCAGCCGGGCTGTGGTTCGTACGTCAGTTTGCGTGTGGCCAGCAGTAACAACCTGGTTGATGAGACCCTGGGTGTTAGTCGACTGGTGTGGGTCGCATCCTGGGGGACAAGATTGAGGACCCCAATGGAAATAAGACAGACAGTCCTCGATGACGCACTGACTTTCTTGGGTTATCCTGGGTGGCTAACCCTCCGGGGTTAAAAATCCGAAGAAAATCTTATCTTATCTTATCTTGCCCTGAATGCAGGGCAAGAGATATATCGGGGCTGGAACAGAGATCATTTACAGCCCTCATATAGCCAATTAAGTATTTAAATAACTGGGAATGCCTCAAAGTCCAAACTTTGTGCTGACTGGAGTGGAGGTGAAAGAGATACATGATAATATGTACGTGGAAATTACTTGAGGACTTAGTCCCGAATCTGTATTCTGCCATAACACACTGGAGTGAGAGATATTGGGGAAATTTTAAAATAAACCCAGTAACAAGTAGGGGAACCGTAGGGACAATAAAAAACTTTGTAATTACATCCGTGTGCCCAGACTATTTAATATCTTACAAGAAGCTATCGGAAACACTGCCGAAGCAAGTGTAGAAGTCTTGAAGAGAAATATCGACAAGTAGCTCCCCAAAGTGACAGATTAATCAGGTTATGATGGATATATGTGCCAGCGAGTCGCCAGCAGCAACATCCTGGTTGATCATGCAAACACCAGACAAGCCTGGCCCAGGGCCAAGCTGCAGAAGATTATTATTGCAATCAAAACTAAGCGCTGCTACGAAAGTAAAAAAAAAACTTGAAACCCATCAAAAGTAAAGATTCAGACATTATGAAAATTAAGTCTTATACATGAACATCAGCAGACAGAGTTTCACTATGATGCTGTCTTGTCACTCAGTTTAAAATTAAATTACCTTAGACATAAGATGTTTTGAGATCTGTTGAAAGTGATGACAAACTGGATTATGTTTCAGTTTTGATAATGGTTGAGACAACGTCTTGTACTATTGAGAATATGTCTTTGTTTAGTCTTTCAGCATATTTAACGAAGTCCTGTGTGTTTCGAATGAACTTTCTGCTTTCTACAATACATTCATCAATATTATTTTTCCAATGCATGACATGAATCTTTCTAGTATATCAAGCATTTGAAAGCCCTACACTAACACTTACAATACAGAACGTAGTGTGGATAATATTACAGACCTGAGGGAACACTTGGACTGGCCACTAATCTTATCTCGGAGTACGTTATCGCAACCTTAAATTAATTTGTTTAATTTGCATCTGTAGAACATGTCTGTAAAGTTCGCTCAAACCAGTCAATGAAAACATCATTTAAATGAACATATTATATATAATCAAACAGAGGGAGACACGGGAATAAAGACACGAGAGCAACACATAATCTTCAGCTAATGTAACAACACCCATAACTTATCTCTGGCTGCTACGTACTTGCAACTCAACACAACACAGCAATTTCAAATCTGTTGATCCTACCGGAGCTCTAGCTCATTTCAAAATCCAGCGCTACCTAAGGTATACCTTATTTCCCTAGGTTGTGACTTAAAAACAGATAATATACCTATATTATGGTAAGTGAACATGAGTAACAGATGCCCAGTGGCCTGGTGGCAAAACCTCTCGCTTCACACGGTGAGGGTCCGGGTTCGAATCCCGGCGAAGGGGTGGAAATATCGGAAGTATTTCCTTACACCGGTTGACTATGTTCACCCATAAGTAAAATGGGTACCTGGGTGCATAACAAGGGGCTTTCTATATAGTAGTATGTCATTGATGTCAGCTAGGCCTGTATACATTGTACATGTACTTGTAGTAAATAAAGACATTATTATTATTATGTAAATCAATGTGACAATATATCTCGCCCAGCCCGAGAATCAAACCCGTCTTTTGGTCGTGAGTCGATTACCTGAAATAGCCGGGTTTCGCTTCAGATTTATTTACCTTACACATATCACAATCATGTTATAACTAAAAATATTTTTATAACTACAAATATTGCTCACACACACTGTCCAGAATATATTGCTGCCAGTTTTGTCAAGGTTGGGAGCCAAAACAACCATAGTACTAGGGAGAGAGAGCACAACTTTGTAGTACCCACAGTCAGTGGCCAGGCTTCAAACACCTTTTATTGTACAGCAATAAAGGAATGGAACAGACTGCCTGCACATGTCAAAGCCAGTCATAGCATGAACCAGTTCAAGAACAGAGCCAAGTAAGTAAGTAAGTTTATTCAGGTATACACAAATACATTTACATACATTATCATACATAGCAGCATATGTGTAGAGAACCTAGGATAACCCAAAAAAGTCAGACAGAGTGACTTATTTCCAAAAGGTACTTAATGAATGTAGCGACAGATAGGGAGATTTTTTTATTTTTTTAGCTAACACACATGTAAATATAAATAACTCATTTTACCTTATTCCTAGTATATCTCCTTTATAGTATAATAATAAGATATTATCTCCTTTATAGTATAATAATGTATTAAAAGGACCACAATGGAAATAAGTCATCCTGTCTGACTTTTTGGGGTTTTCTACACGTATGCTGCTTTGTATGATAATCTATGTAACTGTATTTGTGTATACCTGAATAAACTAACTTATTTATCTGAAGACATGTATAAAGTATACAATCTACCTTGAAATATAGCATAAAAACGTTCTTTAGTGTCACATTAATTCACTGAAGACAAGTGCTGCAAGTAGTAAAGCTGTGTCCTGGGTGTTGAAGGCTCATATGTGTGTCCTGGGTGTTGAAGGCTCACATGTGTGTCCTGGGTGTTGGAGGCTCACATGTGTGTCCTGGGTGTTGGAGGCTCACATGTGTGTCCTGGGTGTTGAAGGCTCACATGTGTGTCCTGGGTGTTGAAGGCTCACATGTGTGTCCTGGGTGTTGGAGGCTCACATGTGTGTCCTGGGTGTTGGAGGCTCACATTCACTCTACCATACATTGTTCAGAAATAAACAATTATAATAATTACTATTAGAAGACTTATTATGCAGTGAGACAATTTTTTAGATTGTGGGGAGCGCTAAACCCGTAGGGATTATACAGCGCCTGTGGGGGGATGGAAGGCATTCAGACTCAGTTCGTGGAACTGGAGCACAAATCCAATTCCCTAAATCATTAGCCCCTCACCAATATTAAGGAACCTTCCCTGAAGGGATCCTTTCTTAGAAATGTCTTACTTATTAGTTATAATGGCATAAGGGAGAAAACCAGGGACGTTGTTGAAGGCAGATTGTACTTAGATTATTAGTGGGATCAATAACCTAGAATAACCCAACAACGCCTATCTTGTGGCTTATTTCCATTGAGGTTCGCTGGTCCTCTTTCCCAAGATGTGACCCACAACAGTCGGCTAATACCCATGTACTTACCGACGGGTGAACAGGGAAAACAGGTGTAAGGAAACATGCTAACCCTCCGGATTAGCCACCCAGGATAACCCAAGAAAGTCAGTGCGTCATCGAGGACTGTCTGTCTTATTTCCACTGGGGACCTTAATCTTGTCCCCCAGGATGCGACCCACACCAGTCGACTAACAACCCAGGTACCTATTTGCTGCTAGGTGAACATGACAACAGGTGTAAGGAAACACATCGAAATGTTTCTACCCGCCGGGAATCGAACCCGGGCCCTCCGTGTGTGAAACGAGAGCTCTAGCCACCAGACCACCGGGCCACCACTTGGGGTCTTTTGGTGCTCTAGATCAGATACGACCCGCAACAGTCGATTAGCAATAATAATAGGTTTAACAGCGTTATGAATAAAGAAATAAAACAATTAATGTGAAGGATAATGAGAACCTTCAAAACCAGGGATGCCAAGCCCATGATGACACTCTTCAGGTCGCTTGTTCTATCTAGGCTGGAATACTGCTGCACACTAATTGCACCTTTTAAGGCAGGTGAAATTGCTGACCTAGAAAATGTGCAGAGAACCTTCACAGCACACATAACTGCGATAAACCACCTCGATTACTAAGAATGCTTGAAGTTCCTAAACCTGTACTCCCTAGAACGCAGGCGGGAGATACATTATTATATACACTTGGAAAATCCTAGAGGGATGAGTACCAAACTTGCACACGGGAGTCACTCCCTACGAAAGCAAAAAGACTCGGCAGACGATGTAACATCCCCCCAATGAAAAGCAGGGGTGCCACTAGCACGTTGAGAGACAACACAATAAGTGTCATGGTCCCAAGACTGTTCAACTGCCTCCCAACATACATAAGGGGGATTGCTAATAAACCCCTGGCTGTCTTCAAGCAGGCACTGGAGAGGCACCTAAAGTCGGTACCTGACCAGCCGGGCTGTGGTTCGTACGTTGGACTGCGTGCGGCCAGCAGTAACAGCCTGGTTGATCAGGCCCTGATCCACCATGAGGCCTGGTCACAGACCGGGCCGCGGGGGCGTTGACCCCCGGAAGTCTCTCCAGGTAAACTCCAGGTAAGGTTAATTTAAATCCTCCTTCTCCTTCAAACAATGCAGCACCCCGATCCACAAAGGAGGTGATCAAACAGACCAGAATAATTATAGACCAATTTCTAATTTACCATTGCTTTCTAAAATCTTCGAAAAATTAATTCATAGACAAATCTATTCCTACCTTGTCTCACACAATGTACTCAACCCCTGTCAATTTGGATTCAGGACAAACAAGAGCACAAACGATGCTATTACACACATGTTGGAGTTAATATATACAGCACTTGAGAAAAAGAAGTCCCACTGGGAATCTTCATTGATCTCCGCAAAGCTTTTGATACAGTCGACCATGATTTACTGCTCACAAAATTAGCACACTATGGTATAAGGGGCACCCACTCAACTACCTAAAATCATACCTCACCAACAGAAGCCAATACGTGTACACAAATGGAGAGAACTCTTCCACACAACCAATTACAATCGGAGTCCCTCAAGGAAGTGTCCTGGGGCCACTCCTATTCCTCATTTACATAAATGACCTACCGAATGCATCACAACTACTCAAACCCATTTTATTTGCAGATGACACAACATATGTCTTCTCTCACCCAAATCCAGTTATACTGGCCAACACTGTTAATGCCGAATTACAGAAAATATCAACATGGATGACGACTAACAAGCTTACTCTCAATACTGACAATACCTACTTCATACAGTTTGGAAGCAAAGTCACAAATGTTCCACTTAACATAACACTTAATGGTACACCCATCACAAGACTCACAGAGGGAAAATTCCTAGGAATCCACCTTGACAGTAGCCTTAAATTCCAAACACATATACAACAAATTTCCAAGAAAATCTCGAAGACAGTAGGCATATTATCAAAGATACGCTATTATGTACCTCAATCAGCTCTCCTTGCACTCTATCATTCACTTATCTACCCGTATCTCACCTATGGAATCTGTGCATGGGGATCAACAACGTTAAATCACCTTAGACCACTCATAACACAACAAAAGGCCGCAGTCAGAATGATAACAAATTCCCACTCTAGACAGCATACTCCACCAATATTCAAAAGTCTCAAACTACTCACCGTAAAGAACATTCATACTTACTCTTGTGCCTACTACATATATAAAACTTTACACTCTAATATAAACCCTCTGCTCAAAACTCTCCTCACCAACTTTAATAGGACCCATGACCACAACACACGACACAGATCACTTTTTGATATACCCCGTGTTCATATCAACCTATGTAAAAATTCTATGCACATAAAGGGCCCCAGAATCTGAAATTCATTACCAGTAAATATTAAGATAATCTTGTCTGAAAATCAATTTAAGACTCAACTCAAAAACCACCTACTCACCCAAACCTAAATGATCATGCTATAAACTACTTTGAAAAATGCTCATTGTTACTTTCCTATACGATAATCTCAATTTTTAATAATATGTTACTATTATGTTACCCCCTACTCATATTATAAGTTAATGTCAAAAATGCTCAATGTTATTTTACCAAACTCATTGGTGCTACATTGTTATTAGTAATTTAATCTTATTAGTTTATATCTAAATTTTCTTTAATTTTACTGTACTATATTTCATTCTAGCTTAATACATAACCAATACCAAACTCATTGGTGCTACATTGTTTTTGATAATTATATCTCTTTAGTTTATATCTTTTTTTTTTTTTTTTTTTTTTCATACTAGCTTAATACATACTCAATACCAAGACCACTATGTTTATTTGTTACTATACTCTATTTGACCAATGTGCATTAGTTATATACTTACCAAAACATCCCCTTACAACAGATATCAGTACTATAACTCACCACACTATACATGATATAACAAAATCACTATTTAACCTAAATGATGAATGATCACGTCGACCCTGATCTAAACCTATTTAATCGAACACCTATTCAAAATTTACTAGAAAATAACTGCCTCTACTACACAGCATCACAA
>WNWK01006719.1:95000-102426 GCA_009830355.1 Cherax destructor | reverse complement strand
CCATGGAAGTAAAGAGGGAATGTATGAGAGTATAGTTATACCAACGCTCTTATATGGGTGTGAAGCATGGGTGATGAATGTTGCAACGAGGAGAAGGCTGGAGGCAGTGGAGATGTCATGTCTGAGGTCAATGTGTGGTGTGAATATAATGCAGAGAATTCGGAGTTTGGAAATTAGGAGGAGGTGCGGGATTACCAAACGATTGTCCAGAGAGCTGAGGAGGGGTTGTTGAGGTGGTTTGGACATGTAGAGAGAATGGAACGAGACAGAGTGACTTCGAGAGTGTATAAATCTGTAGTGGAGGGAAGGCGGGGGTGGGTCGGCCTAGGAAAGGATGGAGGGAGGGGTAAAGGAAGTTTTGTGTGCGTGGGGCTTGGATTTCCAGCAAGCATGTGTGAGCGTATTTGATAGGAGTGAATGGAGGCATATGGTTTTTAATACTTGACGTGCTGTTGGAGTGTGAGCAAAGTAACATTTATGAAGGGATTCAGGGAAACCGGCAGGCCGGACTTGAGTTCTGGAGATGGGAAGTACAGTGCCGGCACTCTGAAGGAGGGGTGTAAATGTTGCAGTTTTATAACTGTAGTGTAAAGCACCCTTCTGGCAAGACAGTGATGGAGTGAATGATGATGAAAGTTTTTCTTTTTCGGGCCACCCTGCCTTGGTGGGAATCGGCCGATGTGTTAATAAAAAAAAAAAAATGTTATAAATGGTGCAAAGGCAAGATTAAAACAATATCAAAGATGGTTGACACAAACCCACTACTATTATAGTATGCTCCTTGCTTAGCGACGAATTCGTTTACCAACGTGGTCTTAGGAATGGAACTCCATTAAGTGAGGAGAGGCTGTATATGAAATAGACATTTTTCTTTTGTTTGTTTTCAACGGAGTACTGATTGGCTCACTGTGGAAGAAGACCTGCTCAGATTCACAAATGATGGGATGAATTCACAGGTCAATCCGTAGGACCTTATATAGAATGGTCAAAGCATATACAGTGGACCCTCGGTTAACGAAATTAATCCGGTCCAGGAGCTATTACTTAATCTGAATCTTTCGTAATCTGAAACCTTATTTCCCATAAGAAATGATGTAAATACAATTAATTCGTTCCACAAAAAAATAATCACTCAAAAAAAAAAAAAAAAACATTTACTTACCTTTATTGAAGAGTTGCAGGCATCTGGAAGGTAGAGTTGCTGACAGGGGCAGGGTGTTAATGGTTGGCAGGGGAATCCCCCTCCAAAAGGACTTCAGGTAACAAGTCCCTCTCTGGGGTTACTTCCCTTCTTTTTCTTTTAATGCATGCCTGCTACACTCCCTGCGTGCCTGCTACACTCCCTGCGTGCCTGCTACACTCCCTGCGTGCCTGCTACACTCCCTGCGTGCCTGCTACACTCCCTGCGTGCCTGCTACACTCCCTGCGTGCCTGCTACACTCCCTGCGTGCCTGCTACACTCCCTGCGTGCCTGCCACACTCCCTGCGTGCCTGCCACACTCCCTGCGTGCCTGCCACACTCCCTGCGTGCCTGCCACACTCCCTGCGTGCCTGCTACACTCCCTGCGTGCCTGCTACACTCCCTGCGTGCCTGCTACACTCCCTGCATGAATGCTACCACTGGGGTGCCACTAGGAAGCTTCTTTGGACCCATGGTGACTTATTTCACAGAGACCATCACTAAACCACCAAAAAAGACACCAAATATATTATGAATCTTTGAAAGAGCGCACTAGGTAATGTTCTCTCAATGGTAAACAACGCTTCACTGGCGTCCTGCGCTTGCACGGAGCAGGCGGACACGTAAAATACCTTTCGGTAACCGAGGAATTTTTCGCTAACCGATTACGAAAAAAGCTTTCGGTTTCCGAAGCTTTCGTTAACGGGACCTTTCGTTAACCAGGGTCCACTGTACAGTGGACCCTCGGTTTTCGTTCACCTCCAAACTCGAACAATTATGTAAGTGTATTTTTGTAAGAGCTTTTGTAAGTGTATTTTTTGGGGGTCTGAAACAACTAATCTAATTTACATTTGTCCTTATGGGGACAAATTTGTTCGGAAACGACACTCAAACAGCATTCTGGAAAGAATTTTCAACGAAAACCGAGGGTCCACTATACAGTGGACCCCCGGTGTTTGTACTGCTCCAAACTCAAACAATTATGTAAGTGTATTTTTGGGGGTCTAAAAGGACTAAGCTAATTTACATTATTCCTTATGGGAACAAATTCGTTTGGTAATGGCACTTGAACAGCATTCTGGAATGAATTAATTACGAACACCGGGGGTCCACTGTAAATATATATGTAGCAAATAGCATGGTATCACTGTATGACAATCACAGCCTCAACATTTGATTTACTATTAAATTAAAAAAATGAAAGAGATTTAAACATACCTGTTCCTCTTTCCCTTTTATTGGGGTGTATTCTTCAATAGGTGGGTCAGATGGGCCAGCCAGCATTCCCACTTTACTGATTACACCAAGGCGTGCACAATGTTCTAAAAGCAATGGTGCAGCTTTGCTTAGAAGATCATCCACCATCTGCAGAGCAACTAAATGGCCATCTTCATCCTCCTCATTGCCTAAGACCAAAGCAATAACTTCAACTAGTTGGGAACCTAAGAGGTTATTGGCAGTGTTTGTGGAAGTGCTGGTGCTATATGTGGTTGTGCTAATAGTTGCATCCTCGCCACCACACACCTACCAAAAAAAAGAAAATGTAATGTTATAGTTTTCATAAATACAATATTCCTACACAAATTACATTAATATCCAAGAGATTGTGAGACAAAAGATGAAATGCCTAGAAAATATTTGCAATTTTATTTATGAATGAGAATAAAACTACAATGGAGGTATTTGTCTGAAAAAGAAAATAACTGGATAAGAAGCAATAAATGAACTAGAATCAATGAATAAATAATAAACTGGAAGAGCTAAAGTTAGGTTCCAGAACCGAAGCATTGCAGTAGAGATATAATAGGCACAAACTACTGTATATAAAATCAAACTGCTTATTTAAATGCATGTGCCATTAACTTTCAATATCAACAAGCTACAATTACTAGTAGACATCCATTAAAAAGAAATATACTAAAAAAAAAGTTTTTACAATGAAAGCAGCAAGATTTTTATGAATAATCTTAACATATTTTAAGCTTGTGAATTACCAAATATTATATTGTCCTCAGAGTAAATAAATTTAATTTGAAAACATGCAACATATAGACAGCAACCGCCCAGGGAGGTACTACCGTCCTGCCAAGTGAGTGTAAAACGAAAACCTGTAATTGTTTTACATGATGATAGGATTGCTGGTGTCTTTTTTCTGTCTCATAAACATGCAAGATTTCAGGTACATCTTGCTACTTCTACTTAGGTCACACTACACATTCAAGTACATTTTTTTTTTTTTTTCACCAAGTAGGCCGTCTCCCACCGAGGCAGGGTGACCCAAAAAGAAAGAAAATCCCCAAAAAGAAAATACTTTCATCATCATTCAACACTTTCACCACACTCATACATAATCACTGTCTTTGCAGAGGAGCTCAGATACGACAGCTGAGAAAAGTCCCTCCCAGCTGTCACTATCTCAGACACCTCCTTTAAAGTGCAGGCATTGTACTTCCCATTTCCAGGACTCAAGTCCAACTAAATCAATTAACTGGTTTCCCTGAATCCCTTCACAAAATGTTACCCTGCTCACACTCCAACAGATCGTCATGTCCCAAAAACCATTCATCTCCAATTGTACATACAAGCATATATATACACACCTCTGAGTTTTCTTCTATGTATTTTCATACTAGTTCTGGTTCTTATTTCTTCTTATCTCCATTGGCAAGTGGAACAGAATTCTTCCTCCATAAGCCATGCGTGTCGTAAGAGTCGACTAACATGCCAGGAGCAAGGGGCTAGTAACCCCTTCTCCTGTATACATAATTAAAGTTAAAGAGAGAAACTTTTGTTTTTCTCTTTGGTCCACCCCGCCTTGGTGGGGGGGGGGAAGAAAGAAAGAGAGAGAGAGAGATATATAGAGAGATAGAGATAGAGAGATAGAGACATAGATAGAGAGAGAGAGAGAGAGAGAGAGAGATACTGTGAAACAGAAACCTGAAACTGTTTTACATGATGGTAGGATTGCTGGTGTCATTTTTCTGTCTCATAAACATGCAAGATTTCAGGTACGTCTTGCTACTTCTACTTACACTTAGGTCATGCTACGCAAACATGTACACGTTTATGTATACACACTCATCTGAGTTTTCTTTGATTTTATCTTAATAGTTCTTGTTCTTATTGCTTTTCCTTTCATATCCATGGGGAAGTGGAATAAGAATCTTTCCTCCGTAAGCTATGCGTGTTGTAAAAGTCAACTAAAATGCCGGGAACAATGGGCTAGTAACCCCTTTTCCTGTATAGCTTACTAAAAAGAAAAAGAAGAAAACCGTCAAAGTGGGATGTTTGAATGTCCGTGGATGTTGTGCGAATGATAAGAAAGATATGATTGTAGATGTTATGAATGAAAAGAAGCTGGATGTCCTGGCTTTAAGTGAGACAAAGCTGAAGGGGGTAGGAGAGTTTCAGTGGGAAGAAATAAATGGGATTAGGTCAGGGGTTTCAAATTGAGTTAGAGAAGGAGTGGCAATAATGTTGAATAATCAGTTATGGCAGGTAAAGAAGGAATATAAATGTATAAATTCAAGGATTATGTGGAGTAAAATAAAGGTTGGATGTGAAAAGTGGGTTATAGTAAGTGTTTATGCACCTGGAGAAGAGAGAAGTGTAGAGGGGAGAGAGAGATTTTGGGAAATGTTGAGTGAGTGTGTGGGAAGTTTTGAACCAAGTGAGAGAGTAATTGTGGTTGGGGATCTTAATGCTAAAGTGGGTAAAAATGTTGTGGAGGGAGTAGTAGGTAAATTTGGGGTGCCAGGGGTAAATGTAAATGGGGAACCATTAATTGAGCTATGTGCAGAAAGAGGTTTGGTAATAAGTAATACATTTTTTATGAAAAAGAGGATAAATAAATATACAAGGTATGATATAGCACATAAGGAAAGTAGTTTGTTGGACTATGTATTGGTGGATAAAAGGTTGATGGGTAGGCTTCAGGATGTACATATTTATAGAGGGGCAACGGATATATCAGATCATTAATTGGTTATAGCTACAGTTAGAGTAAAAGGTAGATGGGACAAAAAGAAAATGGCAACAGCAAGTAAGAGAGAGGTAAAAGTGTATAAACTAAGAGAGGAGGAAGTTAGGGTGAGGTACAAGAAACTATTGGCAGAAAGGTGGGCTAGTGCAAGTATGAGTAGTGGGGGGGTTTAAGAGAGTTGGGATAGTTTTAAAAATGCAGTATTAGAATGTGGGGCAGAAGTTTGTGGCTATAGGAGGGTGGGTGCAGGAGGAAAGAGGAGTGAGTGGTGGAATGAAGAAGTAAAGGGTGTGATAAAAAGAGAAAAAGGTAGCTTATGAGAGGTTTTAACAAAACAGAAGTGTTAATAGAAGAGCAGAGTATATAGAGAGTAAAAGAAAGGTGAAGAGAGTGGTGAGAGAGTGCAAAAGAAAAGCGGATGAAAGAATGGGAGAGGCTCTGTCAAGAAATTTTGCTGAAAACAAGAAAAAATTTTGGAGTGAGATAAATAAGGTAAGAAAGCCTAGGGAACGAATGGATTTGTCAGTTAAAAACAGAGTAGGGGAGTTAGTAGATGGGGAGCTGGAGGTATTGGGTAGATGGCAGGAATATTTTGAGGAACTTTTAAATGTCGATGAAAAAAGGGAGGCGGTAATTTCATGTACTGGCCAGGGAGGTACAACATCGTTTAGGAGTGAAGAAGAGCAGGATGTGAGTGTGGGGGAGGTACGTGAGGCATTACGTAGAATGAAAGGGGGTAAAGCAGCTGGAATTGACGGAATCATGACAGAAATGTTAAAAGCAGGGGAGGATATAGTGCTGGAGTGGTTGGTATTTTTGTTTAATAAATGTATGAAAGAGGGGAAGGTACCTAGGGATTGGCAGAGAGCATGTATAGTTCCTTTATATAAAGGGAAGGGGAATAAAAGAGAGTGTAAAAATTATAGGGGAATAAGTTTACTGAGTCAAGGGGCTAGTAACCCCTTCTCCTGTATACGTACATTACTAAAGTTAAAAAGAGAAACTTTTGTTTTTCTCTTTGGGCCACCCCACCTCGGTGGGAAACGGCCGATTTGTTGAAAGAAGAAGAAGTTTACTGAGTATACCAGGTAAAGTGTATGTCAGGTTTATTACTGAAAGAATTAGAGGCAAGAAAGAGAGTAGGATTGCAGATGAGCAAGGAGGCTTTAGAGTGGGTATGGGATGTGTAGATCAAGTGTTTACAGTGAAGCATATATGTGAACAGTATTTAGATAAAGGTAGAGAAGTTTTATTGCATTTATGGATTTAGAAAAGGCGTATGATAGAGTGGATAGGGGAGCAATGTGGCAAATGTTGCAAGTGTATGGAATAGGTAGTAAGTTACTGAAGGCTGTAAAGAGTTTTTATGAGGATAGTGAGGCTCAGGTTAGGGTGTGTAGGAGAGAGGGAGATTACTTCCCGGTAAAAGTAGGTCTTAAACAGGGATGTGTAATGTCACCATGGTTGTTTAATATATTTATAGATGGGGTTGTAAAAGAAGTAAATGCTAGGGTGTTGGGGAGAGGGGTGGGATTAAATTCTGGAGAATTAAATGCAAAATGGGAGTTGACACAGTTACTTTTTGCTGATGATACTGTGCTTATGGGAGATTCTAAAGAAACGTTGCAAAGGTTAGTGGACAAGTTTGGGAGAGTGTGTAAAGGGTAGAAAGTTAAAAGTGAACATAGATAAGAGTAAGGTGATGAGGGTATCAAACGAGGGATTATGGAAGAAGTAAATGTTTTCAGATATTTGGGAGTTGACGTGTCAGCGGATGGGTTTATGAAGGATGAGGTTAACCATAGAATTGATGAAGGAAAAAAGGTGAGTGGTGCGTTGAGGTATCTGTGGAGAAAAATAACGTTATCCATGGAGGCAAAGAAGGGAATGTACGAAAGTATAGTGGTACCAACACTCTTATATGGGTGTGAAGCATGGGTTGCAAATGCTGCAGCAAGGAGGAGGCTGGAGGCAGTGGAGATGTCCTGTCTAAGGGCAATGTGTGGTATAAATATTATGCAGAAAATTCGGAATGTGGAAATTAGGAGAAAGTGTGGACTTACTAAAAGTATTTGTCAGAGGGCTGAAGAGGGGTTGTTGAGGTGGTTTGGTCATTTAGAGAGAATGGATCAAAGTAGAATGACTTGGAGAGCGTATAAATCTGTAGGGGAAGGAAGTCGGGGTATTGGTCGTCCTAGAAAAGGTTGGAGGGAAGGGGTAAAGGAGGTATTGTGGGCGAGGGGCTTGGACTTCCAGCAAGCATG
>WNWK01006719.1:0-92500 GCA_009830355.1 Cherax destructor | reverse complement strand
GGGGCGTGCGCGTGCGTGCGTGCGTGCGTGCGTGCGTGGTGTGTGTGTGTGTGTGTGTGTGTGTGTGTGTGTGTGTGTGTAAGTTTATTTTTTTAAATGCTTTTGTAAGTGTATTTTTGGGGGTCTAAAAGAACTAGTCTATTTTACATTATTTATTATGGGAATAAATTTGTTTGGTAATGGCACTTGAACAGTATTCTGGAACGAAAAAATATCGTTAACCAAGGTACCACTGTATATCTATCTATCTTCTTCTTTCAACACGTCGGCCGTTTCCCACTGAAGCGGGGTGGCCCAAAAGGAAAAACTAAAGTTTCTCCTTTTACATTTAGTAATATATACAGGAGAAGGGGTTACTAGCCCCTTGCTCCCGGCATTTTAGTCGCCTCTTACGACACGCATGGCTTACGGAGCAAGATCTCTGTTCCACTTCCCCATAAGAAGAACATAAGAAAGGAGGAACACTGCAACAGGCCTACTGGCCCATACTTGGCAAGTCCATGTCAAAAGCAACCCACCAATAAAAATATTTGTCCAACCCATCCCTATCGCCACCCAAGCAACAAGCCCCGACAACACCCCCCAACCATTGTGCAAGTCCCGTTCAAATCCAACCCCTCTCACTCACAACAACACAGAAATATGGAACAATGCAGCAAGCCAACTGGTCCACACTAGGTAGGTCCCCCTAAAACCCAAAACCAATCCCACAAACAAAAACTCCTACCCAACCCATCTACTCCATCCATGGAATATGCTTTGATAATCAGGGCACTATAAAATAGAGTACTGAAGGAGCTGAAACACGTGGACCACCACAAGACCACCAAAGGAGCTGAAGCACCTGGAGAAGAGGAAATAAGAACTAGTAAGAAAATAGAAGAAAACCCAGAGGGGTGTGTACATATATATGCTTGTACATGAATGTGTAGTGTGACCTAAGTGTAAGTAGAAGTAACAAGACATACCTGAAATCTTGCATGTTTATGAGACAGAAAAAAAGACACCAGCAATCCTACCATCATGTAAAACAATTACAGGCTTTCGTTTTACACTCACTTGGCAGGACGGTAGTACCTCCCTGGGCGGTTGCTGTCTACCAACCTACTACCTAGGATACATATATATATATAGATATATTTACCTGATGAAGCAAAGGAGCAGGAATATAGTGTACCATTTTTCTAAGTATACTGAGTGAAGCTTTCCTTACAGTATGTACCATTGTAGCTTGGAAGGTGTGACAAAACACTGGAAGTAAGCGACTTAGATACACAGGTGCCATTTCTACATCTCCACGTGGTTCTCCAATTTCTGTATC
Organism: Cherax destructor; assembly: GCA_009830355.1. NCBI lineage: Eukaryota > Metazoa > Arthropoda > Malacostraca > Decapoda > Parastacidae > Cherax > Cherax destructor. The sequence goes on along the minus strand of WNWK01006719.1, from coordinate 91,179 downwards.
TTCAATATTCGTACTATTACCTTCCTCTGTTGACTTCTTCCCTTCCTGAGTATTGATAACACATTTTACACTTCTAATAATTGCTAAATTAAAAAATGCATATTTTAATTAGTAAATTAAAAAAAATTGCAAGGCCAGGTCTTAGACCAGGTTATGGGGTCAATGACTCCCAGGAACACCTTCCAAATATACTCCAGGTATTCAATATTATACAGAGTAATTTAACTTTTATGGTTAAAACTGTAAGACTATAATAGTACTGCATACAGGCCCTTAAATCATGCTTATTTTCAGAATTTCTTAATTATGAGGGACTAAATAAAATCAGGTACCCTACCATAGGCCATAGTTCACCTCCGATGTTTTCCTTATTCTTTCATTAAACATTAGTCTGTTTTGCCAGAAGGGTGATGACATCACAGTTTTGATGACCCTCAACCTTTCCTACAGAGTTCGGGTACTAGACTTCTCCACCTCCAGGACTCAAGTCTGGCTAACCAGTTTCCCTGAATCCCTTCATAAATGTTACCTTGGTGACACTCCAGAAAGATGTCAAATCTTAAAAACCACTTACCTCCACTCACTCCTATCCAACTTGCTCACACACACCTGCTGAATGTCCAAGCCCCTTTCACACAAATCCTCCTTTACCTTCTCCCTTTAACCTTCCCTAGGGCAACCCCTACCCTGCCTTCCCTCCACTGCAGATTTATACATCCTTTAAGTCATCCTATTTTGTTCCATCCCCTCTCTAAATGAAAAAAGTATAGACTAACACTTAAGGTTTGATCCTACAAACCCAACAGATGATCAGAGAGCATCTGGGGTTGGCCATGCCCAACTAGTGCACAATTTGGTGCAAAAATTGTTTCTGGATTTCATTTCATTTAGTTAAATTTAAGTAGGCAAAAGTACAAACTGATGCCACTTTCTCAGTACAACACCACTTTAACTTATTCAATTTTTTTTTTTTAAATGTCTGGTTCTGAGATTCAAGGCACCAAGATTTAAGAGTCTGTACCTGTAATAAACAATAAATTATATTTACTTTGCTCTCAGCAACAACTAGCCATTCAGCTGGACTCTGAAGAATAGCAGCAACTTCTCTGTGTCCTTCATCATTTCTCTCTCGTGCTTTATCTAGAGGTGTCTTACCATCTTCATCACGAAGGTCAGGGTTGGCACCGTGACGTAATAATACTTTGGCTATTTGAGGACGTCCGAAGCAAGCTGCATAATGGAGGGAGGAGGATCTTTGGCCTGAAAAATATTCACAAATAATAATATATAATAATTTTCTTTAATAACAAAACCCATAATTGTTTTCAAGATTTCTCAATTCCTGCAAATACTACTTGAAAATTATGAATTTTATTTAAGTGTCAAACGATTTAAAATAGTAATCTACAGAGTTAATCAACCATGCCATGAACTTGTAAAAAATCTTATATGAAAGGGAAATGCATCAAAAAATTGTATTGTAATATAAGTTCTTACCTTTATTGACATCAGCACCTCTTTCACAAAGGAATTCCACCATTTCCTGAGTACCAAATGCTGAAGCCCAATTAAGAAGAGTTTGGCCAACATCATCCATAAAATTCACCTCAATACCCCCACTATCTATAGCATCTATCAAGGCATCTGTGTCTTTACTTCTAATACAGTCTATTAGTTGCCGATGAGTTTTCTCCCCTGGACTGTCCATTCGTCTGAGGCCTGGTAGTCTGCTTGCCACAGCACTCATGCCTGATTTAGGTAGAGCTTTTCTCCCTTCAAAAAGCAGTACCAGCAACAGGTCCACTAAGCGCATGGTGTCCAGCACACAGCGCTCATCTCCCTGGAGGGCTTTTTCAATGGCATCTGGCAGTTCAGATCTCAACAAATTCTGCAAATAAATTTAAATTCTACAGCTACTAATACATACAAACAAACTTGTTTTTTTACATTATATATTTTCCTGCATGTTTTTTCTGTTTCATAAACACGCGAGATAACTGGTATATCTTGCTACTTCTACTCACAATACACACGCATGCTTTTTGGTTTTTTTCAACAAGTCGGCCGTCTCCCACCGAGGCAGGGTGACCCAAAAAGAAAGAAAATCCCTAAAAGAAAATACTTTCATGCATGTACATACATATATATTTACACACCCATCTGCATTTTCTTCTACATATTTTCTATGTAGTAGTTCTTCTTCTTTATCTCTTTTTATCTTCATGGGGAAGTGGAAAAGAATTCTTCCTCCATAAGCCATGCATGTCATAAGAGGTGACTAAAATGCCGGGAGCAAAGGGCTAATAATCCCTTCTTCTGAATAAATTACTAAATTTAAAAAGAAAAACTTTCTTTTTCTTTTTAGGTCACCCTGCCTCTATGGAATATGGCCAGTTTGTTGAAAAAAAAATTATTTTCTAATGCATGGGAAGTGGAGAGGAAAATAATCAGGATGTTTGAATGTGCATGGATGTAGTGCAGATGGTAGGAAAGAGATGATTGTCAATGTTATGAATGAAAAGAAGCTGAAATGTCCTGAATCTAAGCTAAACAAAGCTTAAGGGAGTAGGAGAGTTTCAGTGGGAAGAAATAAAAGGTATTAGGTCAGGTGTATCCGAGAGTTAGAGCTAAGGAAACAGTAGTAATAATGTTGAAAGATCAGTTATGGCAAGAAAAGAGGGAATATAAATGTATAAATTCAAGGATTACATGGATCAAAATAAAGGTCGGATGCAAAAAGTGGGTTTTATTAAGCATTTAAGCACCTTGAGAAGAGAGGAGTATAGAGAGACAGAGATTTTGGAAGATGTGAAGTGAGTGTTCAGGGAGTTTTCGAACCAAGTGAGAGTAATTGTGGTGGGGCACCTAAATGCTGAAGTGGAAAAAACTGTGGTAGCGGGCACAGTAGGTAAGTTTGGGGTGTCAGGGATAAATGATAATAGGGGGTCTTTGATTGAACTTTGCATAGAAAGAGGTTTGGTAATACATAATACATATTTTAACCACTTCACTGGCCGTGCCATAGTACTACGGCTTTGAGGTCACTGACTGTGCTGTAGTACTACACCATGAGCTCAGCTCAATCAGATAAGCTGTGAGCGGTAAATTTGGGCCTAGATGTGACAGAATGGGTTTATGCAGTAAGTGTGCACCACATAAAAAAAATCCTGCAGCACGAAGTGCATAATGAGAAAAAACCTGTGACTGTTTTTGGTTTAAAATGGCAACTTTGCAGTGTATTTTTGTATGTTTTTTATGACTGTATTCTCGATTTCTTGGTCTCATTTGATAAAATCGAAGATATATTACAGAAATAGAGATGATTCTGATTAGTTTCAGGACTGAAATTAGCAGAACTGTTAAATTTTCCCGATATTCAAGAGAAAACAAATTATGTCCCTTGTTCAATGTGCATCCAACTGATAGGTCTAATATGTGTTCATGAATGTGATGATAATTGGATATCACATTGGAGAGGGATTATGGAAGAAGTAAATGTTTTCAGATATTTGGGAGTTGATGTGTCAGCAGATGGGTTTATGAAGGATGAGGTTAACCATAGAATTGATGAAGGAAAAAAGGTGAGTGGTGCATTGAGGTATCTGTGGAGACAAAAAACGTTATCCATGGAGGCAAAGAAGGGAATGTACGAAAGTATAGTGGTACCAACACTCTTATATGGGTGTGAAGCATGGGTTGCAAATGCTGCAGCGAGGAGGAGGCTGGAGGCAGTGGAGATGTCCTGTCTAAGGGCAATGTGTGGTGTAAATATTATGCAGAAAATTCGGAATGTGGAAATTAGGAGAAGGTGTGGAGTTACTAAAAGTATTTGTCAGAGGGCTGAAGAGGGGTTGTTGAGGTGGTTTGGTCATTTAGAGAGAATGGATCAAAGTAGAATGACTTGGAGAGCGTATAAATCTGTAGGGGAAGGAAGGCGGGGTAGGGGTCGTCCTAGAAAGGTTGGAGGGAAGGGGTAAAGGAGGTTTTGTGGGCGAGGGCTTGGACTTCCAGCAAGCATGTGTGAGCGTGTTAGATAGGAGTGAATGGAGACGAATGGTTTTTGGGACATGACGATCTGTTGGAGTGTGAGCAGGGTAACATTGTGTGAAGGGATTCAGGGAAACCAGTTAATTGATTTAGTTGGACTTGAGTCCTGGAAATGGGAAGTACAATGCCTGCACTTTAAAGGAGGTGTCTGAGATAGTGACAGCTGGGAGGGACTTTTCTCAGCTGTAGTATCTGAGCTCCTCTGCAAAGACAGTGATTATGTATGAGTGTGGTGAAAGTGTTGAATGATGATGAAAGTTTTTCCTTTTTGGGGATTTTCTTTCTTTTTGGGTCACCCTGCCTCGGTGGGAGACGGCCGACTTGTTGAAAAAAAAAAAAAAAAAGAATGTGATGATATTATTTATATAATTAGTATTTCAAATTGCATAACAGTAAATCTTCTATTTTTTTGTGAATAAAAATTCTTTGCACGAATAAACAAATCAAAATGGAATTCATGTGTAAAGCCTGGGAATGTAACTAGTGAACAGAGGAAATGTTATTTTAGTGCCAAGAATGCCTGTATTGCTTATTCTGGGCCCTATTTTAAAATTGGAATATTCTGAAATTTGTGTGAAATTGGCCAAATTACCAATTTCTGATCATATTATTTTTTTTTTTTTCAACAAGTCGGCCGTCTCCCACCAAGGCAGGGTGACCCAAAAAGAAAGAAAATCCCCAAAAAGAAAATACTTTCATCATCATTCAACACTTTCACCACACTCATACATAATCACTGTCTTTGCAGAGGCGCTCAGATACGACAGCTGAGAATAGTCCCTCCCAGCTGTCACTATCCCAGACCCCTCCTTTAAAGTGCAGGCATTGTACTTCCCATTTCCAGGACTCAGTCCAACTAAATCAATTAACTGGTTTCCCTGAATCCCTTCACAAAATGTTACCCTGCTCACACTCCAACAGCTCGTCAGGTCCCAAAAACCATTTGTCTCCATTCACTCTTATCTAACACGCTCACACATGCTTGCTGGAAGTCCAAGCCCCTCGCCCACAAAACCTCCTTTAACCCCTCCCTCCAACCTTTTCTAGGACGACCCCTACCCCGCCTTCCTTCCCCTACAGATTTATACGCTCTCCAAGTCATTCTACTTTGATCCATTCTCTCTAAATGACCAAACTACCTCAACAACCCCTCTTCAGCCCTCTGACAAATACTTTTAGTAACTCCACACCTCCTAATTTCCACATTACGAATTTTCTGCATAATATTTACACCACACATTGCCCTTAGACAGGACATCTCCACTGCCTCCAGTCTCCTCCTCTCTGCAGCATTTGCAACCCATGCTCCACACCCATATAAGAGTGTTGGTACCCCTATACTTTCGTACATTCCCTTCTTTGCCTCCATGGATAACGTTTTTTGTCTCCACAGATACCTCAACGCACCACTCACCTTTTTTCCTTCATCAATTCTATGGTTAACCTCATCCTTCATAAACCCATCTACTGACATGACCACTCCCAAATACAGTGGTACCCCGACTTACGATATTTTTTCATTCCAGAATGCTGTTCAAGTGCCATTACCAAACGAATTTATCTCCATAAGAAATGATGTAAAATAGACTAGTCCTTTTAGACCCCCAAAATTACACTTACAAAAGCATTTAAAAAAATCAACTTACATAAAAGGGTGTGTTTGGGGACCATCGTAAGTCGGGGTACCACTGTATCTGAAAACATTTACTTCTTCCATAATCCCTCTCTCCAATGTGATATCCAATTTTACTTTATTTAAATCGTTTGATACCCTCATCACCTTACTCTTATCTATGTTCACTTTTAACTTTCTACCTTTACACACCCTCCCAAACTCGTCCACTAAACTTTGCAACTTTTCTTTAGAATCTCCCATAAGCACAGTATCATCAGCAAAAAGTAACTGTGTCAACTCTCATTTTGCATTTAATTCCCCATAATTTAATCCCACCCCTCTCCCCAACACCCTAGCATTTACTTCTTTTACAACCCTATCTATAAATATATTAAACAACCATGGTGACATTACACATCCCTGTCTAAGACCTACTTTTACCGGGAAGTAATCTCCCTCTCTCCTACACACCCTAACCTGAGTCTCACTATCCTCATAAAAACTCTTTACAGCCTTCAGTAACTTACTACCTATTCCATACACTTGCAACATTTGCCACATTGCTCCCCTATCCACTCTATCATATGCCTTTTCTAAATCCATAAATGCAATGAAAACTTCTCTACCTTTATCTAAATACAGTGGACCCCCGAGTTTCGTAAAAACTTCACTCCTGAAGTCTGCTCAAGTGCCATTACCGAACGAATTTACTCCCTTAAGGAAAAATTTCACGTAGGTTAGTCTATTTCAGACCCCCAAAAATACACTTCTACAAGAACTTAAAAAATTATACTTACATAATTGAACGATTTCCGGGGTATTCGTTAACCGAGGGTCCACTGTACTGTTCACATATATGCTTCACTGTAAACACTTGATCTACACATCCCCTACCCACTCTAAAGCCTTCTTGCTCATCTGCAATCCTACTCTCTGTCTTACCTCTAATTCTTTCAATAATAACCCTGACATACACTTTACCTGTTATACTCAGTAAACTTCTTCTTTCTTTCAACACGTCGGCCGTTTCCCACCGAGGCAGGGTGGCCCAAAAGGAAAAACGAAAGTTTCTCCTTTTACATTTAGTAATATATACAGGAGAAGGGGTTACTAGCCCCTTGCTCCCAGCATTTTAGTCGCCTCTTACGACACGCATGGCTTACGGAGGAAAACTCAGTAAACTTATTCCCCTATAATTCTTACACTCTCTTTTATCCCCCTTCCCTTTATATAAAGGAACTATACATGCTCTCTGCCAATCCCTAGGTACCTTCCCCTCTTTCATACATTTATTAAACAAAAATACCAACCACTCCAGTACTATATCCCCCCCTGCTTTTAACATTTCTGTCATGATCCCGTCAGTTCCAGCTGCTTTACACCCATTCATTCTACGTAATGCCTCATGCACCTCCCCCACACTCACATCCTGCTCTTCTTCACTCCTAAATGATGTTGTACCTCCCTGGCCAGTACATGAAATTACCGCCTCCCTTTTTTCAAAATATTCCCGCCATCTACCCAATACCTCCAGCTCCCCATCTACTAACTCCCCTACTCTGTTTTTAACTGACAAATCCATTCGTTCCCTAGGCTTTCTTACCTTGTTTATCTCACTCCAAAAAATTTTCTTGTTTTCAGCAAAATTTCTTGACAAGAGCCTCTCCCACTCTTTCATCCGCTCTTCTTTTGCACTCTCTCGCCACTCTCTTCACCTTTCTTTTACTCTCCATATACTCTGCTCTTCTATTAACACTTCTGTTTTGTAAAAACCTCTCATAAGCTACCTTTTTCTCTTTTATCACACCCTTTACTTCATTCCACCACTCACTCCTCTTTCCTCCTGCACCCACCCTCCTATAGCCACAAACTTCTGCCCCACATTCTAATACTGCATTTTTAAAACTATAACAACTCTCTTCAACCCCCCTTCACTACTCATACTTGCACTAGCACACCTTTCTGCCAACAGTTGATTATATCTCACCCTAACTTCCTCCTCCCTTAGTTTATACACTTTTACCTCTCTCTTACTTGCTGTTGCCATTTTCTTTTTGTCCCATCTACCTTTTACTCTAACTGTAGCTACAACTAAATAATGATCCGATATATCTGTTGCCCCTCTATAAACATGTACATCCTGAAGCCTACCCATCAACCTTTTATCCACCAATACATAATCCAACAAACTACTTTCCTTATGCGCTATATCATACCTTGTATATTTATTTATCCTCTTTTTCATAAAAAATGTATTACTTATTACCAAACCTCTTTCTACACATAGCTCAATTAATGGTTCCCCATTTACATTTACCCCTGGCACCCCAAATTTACCTACTACTCCCTCCACAACATTTTTACCCACTTTAGCATTAAGATCCCCACCCATAATTACTCTCTCACTTGGTTCAAAACTCCCCACACACTCACTCAACATTTCCCAAAATCTCTCTCTCTCCTCTACACTTCTCTCTTCTCCAGGTGCATAAACATTTACTATAACCCACTTTTCACATCCAACCTTCATTTTACTCCACATAATCCTTGAATTTATACATTTATATTCCCTCTTTACCTGCCATAACTGATTATTCAACATTATTGCCACTTCTTCTTTAGCTCTAACTCTATTTGAAACCCCTGACCTAATCCCATTTATTTCTCCCCACTGAAACTCTCCTACCCTCTTCAGCTTTGTCTCACTTAAAGCCAGGACATCCAGCTTCTTTTCATTCATAGCATCTACAATCATCTCTTTCTTATCATTCGCACAACATCCACGCACATTCAAGCATCCCACTTTGACGGTTTTCTTCTTTTTCTTTTTAGTAAGCTATACAGGAAAAGGGGTTACTAGCCCATTGTTCCTGGCATTTTAGCTGAAATAGTTGACTGGGTGATTTCTTGTGCTTAATTGATAAAATGGAAGACATACTAGTGAAATAGGGAAGAATTTTGTTGACTGGAACAAAGTAATTGGCATAAAATAGGCCCTAAAGTGGGCAAAATCACCAATGAATAAATATCAATGACATGCCAAAATTCGTGAAAATATCATTTCGTCAATGTTTCATCAAATTTCATACTTTTTGTTTTATTACCTTCAGAAAAAGATTCTGTACCATCTCATAAGAAAAAATTGCAAAAAAAAAAAAAAATTTAAATTCTTGGACAGTGTGGACAAGTTTCAGATTGGGGGTCTGGTTAGCGAAAGGGTTAAGAAAAAGAGGATATGTATATGGTATATGATACAAGGTGAAATAAGAGTAGTTTGTTGGATTATGAATATGCAGGCCCTGCTTATACAACAGGTTTGGTTCCGGGCTACTGCTGTAAAGTGAAAATCACTGTAAAGTGAAACACAGACCTTTTTTCACTTTCAAATACAGTGGTCCCTCGGTTTTCGTGCATCTCCAAACTCGAACATTTATGCAAGTGTACAGTGGACCCTCGGTTAACGAAAAAAATTCATTGCAGAAGCCTGCTCAAGTGCCATTACCGAACGAATTTACGTCCTTAAGAAATAATGTCATGTAGGTTAGTCTATTTCAGACCCCCAAAACTACACTTCCACAAGAACTTACAAAATTATACTTACATAATTGCACGATTTCCGGGGTATTCGTTAACCGAGGGTCCACTGTATTTTCGTAAGTGCTGTTGCAAGTGTATTTTTGGGGGTCTGAAATAGACTAACCTACATGACATTATTTCTTAAGGAAGTAAATTCGTTCAGTAATGGCACTTGAGCAGCATTCTGGAACGAATTTTCGGCGAAAACTGAGGGACCACTGTACATATAAAAGCCTGATAATATGTTTATACTATCATATACGTATTAAGTAAGCAATAGAGCGGTCTTGGCAATATTTACTTATCAGCAATTTTGCCCACTTTGAGCTCTATTTTCAACCAATTCCATTGTTCCAGTTGACCAAACTCATAGCTATTTCGCTAGTATTCCTTCTATTCTGTCGACGGAGTGTGAGAAATCGCCCATTTACCTGTTTCAACTACTCAATAAAGTGATCAAAATTCAGTAATTTGGCCAATTTCACACAAAATTATAAAAATTGCCAATTTAAAAATAGGGTCCCAAATAAACAAAGACATTCCTGGCTTAAAACAACATTTACTCTGTTCATTAGTTACATCCCCATGCCTCTCTTAATTTATGATTGCTTTCCATTTTTAATATTTATTCACTGTTATGTAGACTACTGAATTAATATTGTAATAATTGTATAAATAATGTCAGCACATTTGTGGACATGCATTAGACTGACCAGTCGGATGCACATTGGACAAGTGACATCATCTGTGTACTCTGGAATATCAGCAAAATTCGAACATTTCTGCTAATTTGAGCTCAATTTCAAGCTTCTTTCAGTCCTGAAACCAATCAAAATTTTCTCTATTTTTGTCATATATCTACTATTTTATCAAATGAGACCAAGAAACTGAGAATATAACCATAAAAACCATATGAAAATACATTGCAAAGTCGCTCTTTTAAACCCAAAACACGGTCACAGTTTTTTTCCCATTATGCACTGCCTGCTGCAAGATTTTTTTTATATAATATACACTTACTGCATAGACCCATTCTCATATCTAGGCTAAAATTTACCACTCACAGCTTATCTGAGAGAACTGAGCTCAGGGCGCAGAACTACGGGATCGACCCTGGATTCAAAGCCATAGTAATACGAGACTGACACTTAATGGGTTCAATATTTTCGTCATGCTTGTACTCGTGGATAAAATTTGATAGGTAGACTTCTGGATGAGCATGTTTAGAGAGAGGCAACAGATATATCAGATAATTATTTAGTTGTAGCTACAGTGAGAGTAAGAGATAGACGGGCTACAAGGAGAATGGCATGAGCAATTAGAGGAGGTAGTTAAGGTAAGATGTAACCAATTATTGGGAGAAAGATAAGATAGTGAGAGTATAGGTAATGAGGTTGAAGAGGTATGGGTGTAGATTTAAGAATGCAGTGATAGAGTGTTCAGCAGAAGTTTGTGGATATAGGAGGGTGGGTGCAGGAGGGAAGAGGAGCAAATGGTGGAATGATGAGGTAAAGAGGATGGTAAGTGAGAAAAGTTCGTATATAAGGGGTTTCTACAAAGCAGAAGTGATATTAGGAGGGTGGAGTATATGGAGTGTAAGAGAGAGGTTAAGAGAGTGGTGAAGGATTGTAAAAGGAGACCAAATGAGAGAGTGGGTGAGGAGCTCTCAACAAATTTTGCTGAGAATAAGAACTCTGAAGGAGGAGTGTTAATGTTGCAGTTTTATAACTGTAGTGTAAAGCACCCCTCTGGCAAGACAGTGATGGAGTGAATGATGACAAAAGTTTTTCTTTTTCGGGCCACCCTGCCTTGGTGGGAATCGGCCGATGTGTTAATAAAAAAAAAATAAGAACAAATTTTGGAGATAAATAAGTTAAGAAAGCCCAGGAAAAAGAATGGATTTGATAGTTAAAACAGAATAGAGGACTTAGTAGACGGTGAGTTGGAGGTATTGGGAAGATGGCAGTAATTTCATGCATTGCCCAGGGAGGTACAACATCTTTTAGGAGTGAAGAAGAGCAGGATGTGAGTGTGGGGGGAGGTGCATGAGTCACTGGGTAGAATAAAAGGGGGTAAAGCAGCTGGAACTGATGGGATCATGACAGAAATGTTAAAAGCAAGGGAGAAGATATAGTTTTGGAGTGTTAAGTGAAAGGACACAAGTGCAACTAATGTGACATTTTATTGTGGCAACATTTTTCTCTCCAGGAGTTTTGTCAAGCCATTACAAACAGTACATGGACACAGAGGGTATATACAGGCTTCGAGTGAAGTGTAGTAGTTGTAATATTAGTGGAGGTAGTAGTAGTAGTAGTGATACATCTGGTAGAAAAAGTCATCTTGCACATGAGTTAAAAAGGTTACTAAAGCTATTGGTTGGGTAGCATAAAAATACAATGGCCAAATATTTCTGGTTGGATTTGAGAAGGCCTGTTTCAGTGTTCCTTCTCTTTTATGTTCTTATGTAGTATCAGCAGCAACTGTGTGTGATAGGGTTTACTGTTTTGAGGAAGATTCTTGCTAAGACTTAAGAGATGATGAAGCTGCCTTTATTTTGTGGAAATTAGGTTCTTTGATCACTCGTCAGGCATTGCTGAATTTCATGAGGTGATTGGTGGAATTCCGGTGTTGTACACAGGCGTTGTTCCAGTTATCATTCCTACATGCATTAATGTGTTTGTTGAGGCGTGTTTCGAGGTTCCATGCTGTCTTGCTTACATATATTCTGTCACAGCCTCCACTGGGTATAGTAAAAATCTCAACAATGACTGGTTCATGGTGCTTTGATTTTTTTCTCTCGTGTCTTACTTCCGTTAACTTGTCATAAAACTCCAGTAGGTTTGTGACAAGATTTTCTTTCCCTGAATCTGTGCTGGTTGTCGTTTATAAGCTCATTTCATTCTAGGTGCTCCACCACTCTCTTTTTGATAATCTTCTCCATGACTTTGCATACTATACATGTCAGTGACACTGGTCTGTAGTTTAGTGCATCATGTCTGTCTCCTTTCTTAAAACTGGGAACCACATTTGCCATCTTCCATACCTCAGGTAGTTGCCCAGTTTCAATGGGTGTGTTGAAAATTGTTGTTAGTGGCACACACAGCATCTCTGCTCCCTCTCTTAGGACCCACAAAGAGATGTTGTCCGGTCCCACAGTCTTTGAGGTATCAAGTCCACTTAGCAGCTTCTTCACCTCCTCCTCAGTTGTGTGTATTTCATCCAGCACTTGTTGGTGTATCCCTTATTGGTGTACCACCCTATTCTGACTTCCCAGAGTCCTTTCTGTCTCCACTGTAAATACTTCCTTAAATCTCATGTTGAGCTCCTCACATACTTCTTGGTCGTTTCTTATGAGCTCCCCACCTTCTTTCCTCAGCCTGATTACCTGATCCTTGACTGTTGTCTTCCTCCTGATGCGGCTATACAACAACTTCGGGTCAGACTTGACTTTCAATGCTATGTTGTTTTTGTACTGTCGCTGGGCCTCCCTCCTTATCTGTGCATACTTGTTTCTGGCTCTTCGACTAATCTCCTTATTTTCCTGGGTCCTTTGCCTTCTGTACTTTTCCATTCTCTAGTGCACTTAGTTTTTATCTCCCTACACTTTTAGGTAAACCCATTATTTCTGTTGCACTTGGGAACAAACCTTTCCTCTGCCTCTTTACATTTTGTTGTTACATATTCCATCAATTTGTTTACTGACTTTCCTACCAATTCCCTGTCTCACTGAACCTCCTGCAGGAAGTTCCTCATACCTGTGTAGTCCCCCTTTTATAGTTTGGCTTTTCCCATTCAACTCTTGTTACCCTCTCCACTTGTAACTCTACTATGCATTCAAAGCTCAGAACCACGTGATCACTAGCTCCAAGGGGCCTCTCGTATGTGATGTCCTCAATATCTGAACTGGTCACGGTGAACACGAGGTCCAGTCTTGCTGGTTCATCTTCCCCACTCTCTCTCTGGTAGTGTCCCTGACACTGTTTGAGTGTGTGAGTGAGTGTGTAAGTGAGTGAGTGAGTGAGTGTGTGTGTGTGTGTGTGTGTGTGTGTGTGTGTGTGTGTGTGTGTGAATGTATGTAGTGAGTGATGTGAAGTATGAGTGCATGTAGAGTATGAGTGCATGTGAAGTATGAGTGCATGTGAGAGTATGAGTGCATGTGAGAGTATGAGTGCATGTGAGTATGAGTGCATGTGAGAGTATGAGTGCATGTGAGAGTATGAGTGCATGTGAGTATGAGTGCATGTGAGAGTATGAGTGCATGTGAGAGTATGAGTGCATGTGAGAGTATGAGTGCATGTGAGAGTATGAGTGCATGTGAGAGTATGAGTGCATGTGAGAGTTTGAATGTATGTGAGAGTATGAGTGCATGTGAGAGTATGAGTGCATGTGAGAATATGAATGCATGTGAGAGTATGAGTGCATGTGAGAATATGAGTGCATGTGAAAATATGAGTGCATGTGAGAGTATGAGTGCATGTGAGAGTATGAGTGCATGTGAGAGTATGAGTGCATGTGAGAGTATGAGTGCATGTGAGAGTATGAGTGCATGTGAGAGTATTAATTAATGTATGTGAGAGTTTGAATGTATGTGAGAGTATGAGTGCATGTGAGAGTATGAGTGCATGTGAGAATATGAGTGCATGTGAGAGTATGAGTGCATGTGAGAATATGAGTGCATGTGAAAATATGAGTGCATGTGAGAGTATTAATTAATGTATGTGAGAGTTTGAATGTATGTGAGAGTATGAATGTATGTGAGAGTATGAGTGCATGTGAGTGTGTGAGTAAGAAAGTGAGTGTGTTTGGGGGGCTGCAGTTAGATAGTACTCACATGGGTAATACTAGGCGAGCCTCTGCAAAGTGTGGAGAGCAGAGAAATCACAGTGGAGACAGAGGCAGATGTTTTGGAGTTTTCTTGAGTAGCTACAGGTGCTCCTGGGGCAGCCGCAGCAGCAGCACCTGGCGCTGGCTGCGGAGCAGCTCCTAAGTAAATAAAAAATACAGATTTTTCAAGCTCAGGATGAAGTTGCTAAACTGTCATGCTGAAAAAAAAGCAGGATTGATAGAAACAGCCACCTCCCCATCTAACATCTCCCTCTTTTGTTTTTAATTGCTAAGTCCATTTGCTCTCCAGATTTCCTAACCTTACTGATCTCTATCCAAAACAATTTCTTATTATCAGCAAAATTTGCTGATGAAGATTGACCCATTCTCTCAGCACTCTTTTAACTTCCTTTTTCCTCTCATTTACTCACCATTCATTTACCATTTTTACATTGTAAAACCTTTCATATGCTATTTTTTTCTAATTTACCACCCTCTTTGCCTCATCATTCCACTAATAACTCCTCTTCTCACCTGCACCCACCCTACTATGCCCACAAACTTCTGCTGTGCACTCTAGCAAAGTACAACTCTCTTAAATTTACCCCTATACCTCCTCAACCTCTTTCTCGTACTTTTTGTAGCCCACCTTACCCAACAGTTGCTTATAGCTTTCTGAAACTGACTCTTTAATTCATTTACTTTCACTTCTCTCATAGCCATTGCTGCCAGTCTTCCTGCACATCCCTACCCTTTCTATTATTGTAGCCACTAGATAATGATCTCAAATTCAAGGATCAAAACAATATTGCTTTTGCTACCACAGGGAAAATGATTGGCTGGATAACTAGAACTTTCTAAACCAGAATACTGCTGTATGCTGACAGCTCCCTTCAAGAAAGGTGAGACTGTTGAGCTGGAAAATGTAGAGAGAACTTTCACTGCTCGTATACACCCAGTCAAGTATCTGAACTAATGGGAATGCTTGTAGTCCCTTCAACTGTATTTCTTGGAATGCAGGCAAGAAAGATGCGTAATAATTTACACCTGGAAAATCCTGGAGGAATTGGTCCCAAACCTGAACACTAAACTCACTCCATATAATAAGAAAATTGGCAGACAATGCAAAACACCACTAAAAAGCAGGGGCACAACAAGTACAAAAAGAAAGAACTCGATGAGTGTCACAGGTCCCCTGATTTTTAATGCACTCTGACAGGAAAACTGGAAAAGTTCCTCAAATCAGTGCCTGACCCAATTTGTTATGGTTCATATGGTGGAACATGTTCAGCCAACAGTAACTTCCTGGTTGATCAGGCCTTAATCTACCAGAAAGTCTGGTCTGGAACTGGGCTGTGGAAGCAATGACCCCCAGAAATGTCCTTGAGGTATTCTTCAGGTATCCTCTAATCTAACAAACTGCTCTCATTGCACCTTATCCAATCTTCAAAAAAATAAGTACAGTGGTACCTCGAGTTACGATGGTCCCCAAAATCGCCCTTTTATGTAAGTTTATTTTTTTAAATGCTTTTGTAAGTATATTTTTGGGGGTGTAAAAGGACTAGTCTATTTTACATTATTCCTTATGGGGATAAATTCGTTTGGTAATGGCACTTGAACAGCATTCTCGAACGAAAAAATATCGTAACTCGAGGTACCACTGTATTATCTAATTCCAAATCCCTTACTACACAACTCAATTAAGAGCTCACTACTTTCGTTCGTCCGCAAAACTCCAACCTTAGCTACCACATCTACAACTGTCTCACCCACTTCAGCATTTGGGTCCTCCACATAAGAGAAAAATCCTTCATTTCTATACAGCTAGGACTCCACTTTCGCGAGCTTCGAACATTTGCGAATGCCCAGCAGCCCAATCATAACCTGTATATACACTATTTTACGATGTTTTCATGTATTTTATGATTGTTCGTGGTTCAGTAGGTTAATTAAGGAAGCAGTATTGTTAGGCTAAGTAAATGCTATCATTGTATTTCCCTACAATATATTTGGGCATCAAAACATTCGAGAATGCTACAGTACAGTATGTATTATTATATTTCCCTACATCATATCTGTGCACCAAACATTCGCGAATTTTCAAGATTCGCGAGGTTCTTGATTCCCTAACCCTCGTGAATGTGGAGGGCTTCCTGTATAACCTATTATATGATTACTGAGTACAAATAGGCCTATATAGAGAAAATCATCGATTTTGATGATGTGATACGTAGATGATCTTGCAGGATTGAAGGCAAGGAAATGTAAGATCTGATTCACTGAGATGTTACCTGTACTCAAGGTGAAATCGGAACTAGTGTTT
The DNA here is from genome assembly GCA_009830355.1 of Cherax destructor. NCBI lineage: Eukaryota > Metazoa > Arthropoda > Malacostraca > Decapoda > Parastacidae > Cherax > Cherax destructor. Next base: position 74,794 of record WNWK01006719.1, on the reverse strand, counting down.
CTCTGATATTGCAATGTTTTTCTTTATTTTTCATTTTTTTTTTTCATTGTTGAAGATGAATAAATGTGGGATCTGTTGCCTGTACTCAAAGTGGTATTTGAGTTTATGTTTCCTCAATATTACTACGATTATTTATTTTATCATTAATAAAGTTGAGAAGTATTCTCCTGTTTGGTTTATGGCCCTTAAACGTTCTCACTGCTAAACATTAGTCACTGGACATGCAGTAGAGACGTAACTGGAGTTAAATCTCCCCGCCCTTGGATTTCATGGGGGTGACACCAACCCTTCCAACGCCACTACCCCACAACAATAACTCTCTCATTTGACTCAAAACTCCCTAAACATTCACCTAACACCTCTAAGTGCATAAACACTTGCTATAACTTCTGTTTTTCTATTCGTTGTCTCCCACCAAGAAAAAACGGGTAAGAAAAGAATAAAAGAGAGGAAAAGGATGAATAAACAATTTAGTAAATCACACAGAGAAAAGTAAAAACTTAAGTAACATTAATGTGTTGGTATAGCTTACATTACTGAGGCTAATCAGAAAAACATCTCACCAGCTAAACGAGCTAAAAGGTGTGTAACAAGGCAGTGCTGTGCAAGAGGCGCTGGGTCCTGGGCTCGCCGAGTGAAGCGGTCAGCCAAGGAGGCAAAACAACGTAAAGCTCCATCTGCTACGTGCTGATCCTGAAAGTTAACAAATGAGAATTACTTCAACTAAAATTTTTGCAGTAAAGAAATATTAACTTGTATTTTCATTAAAGATTTTTTTTATAAAGGCTAAACAGTGCACACTTTAATTACAGTAGTTCAGACATGGAAATACAACATATGAGAAAGTAAATAAAAGCCAAGAGCACTAACTAAAAACTTTACTATTTTATTTAGTTACTAAAAAACACTAAAACATCTACACGTTTATTTTAGTCTTATGCTTAATATAGTTATAATGGAAAATATTTAATAATATTGTATTAAAGTAAAACTAAACTGTATTTACAACAAATATGAATTTTATATTTTTTTTATTAACACATTGGCCATTTCCCAACGCGGCAGGGTGACCCCAAAAAAAAAAAGAAGAAACATTTCCATCATCACTCACTCCATCACAGTCCTGCCAGAGGTGCACTGTCACCACAGTTAATAAAAACTGCTACATATCTACACCCTCCTTCAGAGCACATGCACTGTACTTACCACCTCCAGTACTCAAGTCCGGCTAACCAGTTTCCCTGAATCCCTTCATGTTGCTTTGCTCGCACTCCAACAGCACGTCAATTCATAAATCCATTTTCTTCCATACTCTCCTCACACACACATACACCTGCTGGAAGTCTAAACCCCTTGCACTCAAAACCTCCTTTACCCACTCCCTCCGACCTTTCTTAGGATGACCCTTCCCCTGCCTTCCTTCCACTACAGCTTTATACACCCTCTAGGTCATCCTATATTGTTCCATCCCCTCTAAATATCTGAAATACCTCAACAACCCCTTCTCAGCCCTCTGGATAATACTTTTAGAAACCCTGCACCACCTCCTAATCTCCAAGCTACAGATTCTCTGCGTTATATTCACACCACACATTGCCCTCAGACATGACATCTCCACTGCCTCCAGTCTTCTCCTTGTTGCAACATTCACCATCCATGCTTCACACCCATATAAGAGCATTGATACCATTATACTCTCATATATACCCCCTTTGCTTCTATGGATAATGTTCTCTGTCTTCACAGACTCCTCATTGTACACCTCATAATTTTTCCTTCATCAATTCTATGATTAACCACATCTTTCATAGACCCATCTGCTGACAAGTCCACTCCCAAATATTGTAATACATTCACTCCCTCCATACTCCCTCCCTCCAATCTGAAATCCAGTCTTTCATAATTTAAATTTTTTATCCTCATCAACTTGCTCTTTCCAATGTTCACTTTTAATTTCTTTCTTTTACATACCCTCCCACATTCGTCCACTAACCTCTGCAACTTCTCTTCAGAATCTCCCAAAAGCACAGTGTCATCAGCAAAAAACAACTGTGACAACTCCCCCTTTGTGTTAGATTTTTTATCTTTCAATCCAACACCTCTTGCCAACACCTGAGCATTCACTTCTCTTACAACCCCATCTATAAATATACTAAACAACCAAGGTAACATCACGAATCCCTAAGGCCTCCCGTACTCTAACCTGAGCATAACTATCCTCATAAAAACTCTTAAATGCTTTCAGTAACCTACCACCTATTCCATACACTTCTAACATTTATTTTATGTTCTTGGCACTCTAAGAAAATAATACAACAAAGAAAATGATTGAAATTTGTATGAACCTCGTGTCTAAGTAGCGTAGAGAGAGACTCAACACAAGGTGCAAGTCCAGAATCTGCTGGTTCCATTTTCCCACACAATCGAGAGACAAGATGCATGGCTGAATGGAGTGTATCTTTGTGAACTAAATGGCCATTATCTCTAATAAATGAAAGGACGCAGTTCAAACCACTTGCTTCAAAAACTGCACCAGCTTCGCGTGTGCAAATCAGTTCAAGCACCTGAAAAATATGAAGAGGCTTAATATGAGTATCTCTTTGATACCCAATTAGTATTACAAAATATGTACAGTGGTACCTTGACTTACGAGTTTAATTCGTTCCATGACTGAGCTCGTAACTCAATTTGCTCGTATATCAAATCAATTTTCCTTATTGAAATTAATTGAAATGCCATTAATCCATTCCAGGCCCCAAATAACCACCCCAGGGGCAGGAGAAAATACTTCAATATACGTAATGCTAATATCAACTCTACAGCTTATTTATCTATCAGAATTGATCTAATATGACATAATAAACACTAAATAACATAAAAACATGATATATACTCTAGAATGAATAAAATAGGCCATAACATGGCGAGTGTCCAGGACCAGTCTGACCATATAAAATCATACTGCTCCTTCCTATAATGTATTCTTTGGTCCAATATACATCAACTGGTGGGCCTAATATGCATTCACGAATGTGCTGATATTATTTATACAATTATTACAATTATGCAGTAGTCTGAATAACAGTAAATCTTTTATTTTTTGTGTGAATAAAAATTCAAAATGATAAGCAAGCGTAATATAAGAGGCCTGGAGACGTGACTAATGAAGAGAAAATTTTATTTTAGTACCAGGAATGTATGCATTGTTTATTCTGGACCCTATTTTGAAATTGGCCTTCGTTGCATTTTGTGTGAAATTGGCAAAATTAGTAATTTCAGATCACTTTACTGGTGAGAGATTTCTTGTACTCAATCGATAGAATGAAAGGAATTCCAGCAAAATAGCTGAGAGTTTTGTCGACTGGAACAATGCAATTGGCCCAAAATAGCCCTCAAAGTGGACAAAATCGCCGATGCGTAAATATCGCCAAGACCACTAACTTCACGATAATGTAATTCCGTATGTTTTCCACCTAATTTTGTACTTTTGGTTTTATTACCTTCAGAAAAAGATTCTCTATCATTTCATAAGAAAAAAAAATTTTTTTTTTAAATTATCGACCTTGGGAGCATTGTCGGTCAACAACCAAGAGCACGTACGAAAACCAGGACATTTTTTTCTTGAATTCCTTGTTCAAAAATCGATTTGTTCGAGAAGTAGTGTGTTCGACAGCTGAGGTTCCAATGTACCTAATAAAGCCCAATGATGGGTGAAACATTGTACTGTGCAAATAAAGGACTTTACTACATTTGCATATTTCTCACAACTTTACTGCATTGGAAATCCTCTTATGATTGCACCATAAAACAGTTGTAATACATGATTACATTGTGTGAAACATGATTTTAAGGGAGGGGCGAGCCGTTTTCAAGAGATTTGGAAAGGAAGATTGAAAATTTTTGGAAAAAAATGTTTTGTTACCAAAAAATAGTGCATCATTCTGGCAACATTTTGGTGTAATCAGCTTGTTTATATCATATTTCCTAGTATGTTTTTTCCTTAAATATATTTTCTTTGTTCTTGCTGTCATAAATAATACAGTGGTACCTCGAGTTACGATATTTTTTCATTCGAGAATGCTGTTCAAGTGCCATTACCAAACGAATTTATCCCCATAAGGAATAATGTAAAATAGACTAGTCCTTTTACACCCCCAAAAATATACTTACAAAAGCATTTAAAAAAATAAACTTACATAAAAGGGCGATTTTGGGGACCATCGTAACTCGAGGTACCACTGTACATGTTGCCAATTAGTGTTTTTTTTTAGTTTTATCTCTGCAAAAATTAAAATTTTTATGATTATTTCATTAAAAAAACTCTACATAGCAACATCTCTGATGCCTCCATTCAAGTGCAGGAACTCATGCCACCTCAGTGGCCTCTGGGGTCTCAACAAGTGCTGATGCATGCAACTCGCTGAGATTTAGCATGCCATATCCATAGTTTCACAGAAAAAAATATATTAATAACTCAGAAATAAGTTATTGACATTGTTTGTAATGTTTTGCGAAAAGTATTAATAGGATTGTCATGATTTTTTCACACGTTATTGAGTAATGATGGCTCTACAACCACCCATGAAGGATTTCCGATATCTTTTACAGCTTTGTTTTTATTGATTTTTTTCTCATAAAATAATGGCAAAAACAAAATCACTAACTTCAACATTTTTTATAATGGAATCTACTGACATTTTTGCTAAAAAGGATTGGGTCAACAATTATATAGCTTTATCTTTCATCTGATGTTAACTAGAGCATTGCACATCTTCCCAATTTTTTAGAAATTTACAGGTTTTGTGACCCCTAAAATTTGGCACATTTTATTTTTTTCTATCTAACCTAAAGGCAAAAAATCATACCAAAGACAGTGTATAGGTTTTTAAAAACTGTATAAATCACTGTAAAAAATCTCATTGAAATTAGACCAAAATAAAGACAAAAACGTGAATTCATTCGCCCCTCCCTTAAAGCTAAAATCTTGAGAATACAATGAGAAGCTTTACCTTAATACACTGCTCAGCTAGGTCCTTGCTGGTTCTTGAACACACATCAGCCACTACAAGACGGTTGCACATTGCTTTGATTGCACCCTCTACTGTGGTGATGCGACGTGTACACTCGGCAGAAACGTCCAAGTAGTAAGTAATGGCACGGGCAGTGACTTCTAAAACGTTATCTGGAGCACACTCGTCCAGAAAGATGCGGCAGAGTGCTGGCAGGAATGTTCTTGGTGGACAACTGTGGATAAAATACAGAGGGTTACTATGAATGAATTGATGCAGTAATTATGGTTAGTTAAGTTAGATATTCTAAAATATTGGAGTTGTATTATATAATCTTAACACATAATTCCTTATTTAAGTCACATTAAAAATTTCTGGTGAAAAACTACATCTAATACAAGAGAAAAGTACTGTACACAAATACTAATAACAGTATACTGCATTCATGTTAACTATAAAGTTAGCAATGTACAATGTTGTAACTCTAATCCAAGAATTTAAAAAAAAAATGAAAACTATGGAAGTGTAAAGCTAAAGCTTGAGTAGTATTTAAAAAGGATCTACGACAATACATCAAGAACCTAAGTCACTCAGACTGTACTCACTGTAGGGCAGGTGAGGAGAAAAAGATACATTATGATCTATTCCAGCAAAATACTGTTAAGTGCTTTTGAAATCTGCCATTTTTTGTTTGTTTTGCTTTTAATTTTTCTAATCAAAAACTTATACAACTGATACCTTGTATTGCTGACACTGTTATTAACTGACAGAAAAATACAGCTTATGTACCCAAAACATTAAAAAAAATCTTATGTAATCAGTACACATAGTAGTGAACAGGGCAAGATCCAGCATCAGTGAGGTCAAAAGCTCAGTGCCCCAAGGCACTGTCCTGGCACCTCTGCTGTTTCTCATCCTCATAGCAGACATAGATAAAAACACCCAGCACACTGTTGTATCATCATTTGCAGATGACACTAAAATAAGCATGAAAGTCACTACGGTAGAGGACACTGAAAAATTACAGGAGGGTCTTCCAGTGGGCAGTGGAGAACAACATGACGTTCAATAGTGATAAGTTTCAGCTGCTTAGGTATGGAAAAAATGAAGAACTCAAAAGGAACACTATATACAAAACGCAAGAGGGTCACCACATAGAACGAAAGGAACACGTAAAGGACTTGGGAATAATTATGTCTGCTGATCTGTCTTTTAAAGACCATAACAAGACAAAGATCTCAACAGCCAGGAAGATGACGGGGTGGGTATCGAGAACTTTCAAAACAAGGGAAATAATGCCGATGGTGACACTCTTCAAATCGCTAGTGCTCCCTCACTTAGAATACTGCTTAGTGCTGACGGCCCCGTTCAGGGCAGGAGAAATATCAGAGCTGGAACAAATTCAGAGATCGTTTACGGCTCACATTGAGCCATTGAAACATCTAAAATTATTGGGAACGCCTTCAAGTCTTGAACATGTACTCATTGGAGCGGAGGAGAGAGAGATAAGAACATAAGAAAGGAGGAACACTGCAACAGGCCTACTGGCCCATACTAGGCAGGTCCATGTCAAAACCAACCCACCAACAAAAATATTTGCCCATCCCATCCCCAGCGACACCCAAGCAACCTTCACAACCCTCCAAGTCCCGCTCAAATCTAACCCCTCTCTCATAAGATTACAGAAGGAAGTAACACTGCAGCAGGCCAACCGGCCCACACTAGGCAGGTCCCCCTCAAACCATAAACCAATCCCACAAACAAAAACACCTTTCCAACCCAACTTCTACTCCATCCATGGAACAAGCTCCGATAATCAGGGCACTACCAAAGAGCGAACTGAAGGAGCTGAAGCACCCGGTCCATCACCAGGGCACTGAAGGAGCCGAAGCACCCGGTCCATCACCAGGGCACTGAAGGAGCCGAAGCACCCGGTCCATCACCAGGGCACTGAAGGAGCCGAAGCACCTGGTCCATCACCAGGGCACTGAAGGAGCCGAAGCACCCGGTCCATCACCAGGGCACTGAAGGAGCCGAAGCACCCGGTCCATCACCAGGGCACTGAAGGAGCCGAAGCACCTGGTCCATCACCAGGGCACTGAAGGAGCCGAAGCACCTGGTCCATCACCAGGGCACTGAAGGAGCCGAAACACCCGGTCCATCACCAGGGCACTGAAGGAGCCGAAGCACCTGGTCCATCACCAGGGCACTGAAGGAGCCGAAACACCCGGTCCATCACCAGGGCACTGAAGGAGCCGAAGCACCTGGTCCATCACCAGGGACCTGAAGGAGCTGAAGCACCTGGTCGACAAGTCTCCTTCAGAGCATCCTAGAGCCTGTGTGACACGTCTCCTGTCAGAGCATCTTAGATACATGATAATATATACCTGGAAAGTACTTGAGAGCCTGGTCCCAAATCTGCACACTGCCATAACAACATACTGGAGAGAGAGATATGGGAGGAAGTGTAAAATAATCCCAGTGAGGAGCAGGGGTGCGGTGGGGACGATACGGGAGCACTGTATTAACATTCGGGGTCCCAGACTATTCAACATCTTACCAGAAGATATCCGAAACACGGCTGGAACCAGTGTAGAAGCCTTTAAGAGGAAACTGGACAAGTATCTTCACCAGGTGCCAGATCAACCAGGCTGTGATGGATATGTGGGGCAGCGGGCCTCCAGCAGCAACAGCCTGGTTGACCAGGCAAGCACCAGACGAGCCTGGCCCATGGCCGGGCTCAGAGAGTAGATAAACTCTCGAAACTCTTCAAAGGTATATCAAAGGCATAGGCCTGGGGAAGGCTGGTGTTTATAACAATGTGCCATTCATGGTGGTACACTTCTGCACTGAACTTGTAGGTCAAGGGCCACAAATTAAATTAAATTAATTACTTTTACACACACACACACACACACACACAGTGGCCTAGTGGGTAAAGCTCTCGCTTCACGCACGGAGGGGCCGGGTTCAATTCCCGGTGGGGCAGAAACATTTTGAAGTGTTTCCTTACACACACACACATACATACAACAGGCCTAGTGTCTAATTGACATGTGCCTAGGACAAAATGGTAACTAACTAACAGGAGCTGTGACTCGACCCCTGCAACCACAACTAGGTGAGCGCACACACACGGAATAAACTCCGAAGTGTCCCTGTTTACAGATGATGTGAAGTTGATGAGAAGAATTCAATCGGACAAGGACCAGGCAGAACTACAAAGGGATCTGGACAGGCTGCAAGCCTGGTCCAGCAATTGGCTCCTGGAGTTCAACCCCACCAAGTGCAAAGTCATGAAGATTGGGGAAGGGCAAAGAAGACCACAGACGGAGTACAGTCTAGGGGGACAGAGACTACAAACCTCACTCAAGGAAAAAGATCTTGGGGTGAGTATAACACCAGGCACATCTCCTGAGGCGAACATCAATTAAATAACTGTTGCAGCATACGGGCGCCTAGCAAACCTAAGAACAGCATTCCGACATCTTAATAAGGAATCGTTCAGGACCCTGTACACTGTGCATGTTAGGCCAATATTGGAGTATGCATCACCAGTTTGGAACCCACACCTAGCCAAGCACGTAAAGAAACTAGAGAAAGTGCAAAGGTTTGCAACAAGACTAGTCCCAGAGCTAAGGGGTATGTCCTACGAGAAGAGGTTAAGGGAAATCGACCTGACGACACTGGAGGACAGGAGAGATAGGGGGGACATGATAACGACATATAAAATACTGAGAGGAATTGACAAGGTGGATAGAGACAGAATGTTCCAGAGATGGGACACAGCAACAAGGGGACCCAGTTGGAAGTTGAAGACTCAGATGAATCACAGGGATGTTAGGAAGTATTTCTTCAGTCACAAAGTGGTCAGGAAGTGGAATAGTTTGGGAAGCGATGTAGTGGAGACAGGATCCATTCATAGCTTTAAGAAGAGGTATGATAAAGTTCATGGCGCAGGGAGAGTGACCCAGTAGCGGCCAGTGAAGAGGCGGGGCCAGGAGCTATGAATCGACCCCTGCAACCACAACTAGGCGAGTACACACACACACACACACACACACACACACACACACACACACACACACACACACACACGCACACACACAGGGGGAGGGGAAAAGAGAGAGATTAAATCAACTGAAATTGCTGGCCCACAGATGGCTCCAACTTCATCCTGTTCCCTACCTGTATGTCTCATAGTAATAAAAACGCTGTTAAATGAGCTGATGTAGGTAACAGCTCTTAGCTTGTAAATAAAGTTAGGAGAGAGGGAGGGGTGGGAGAGGGGGAGGAGGGAGGGAGAGGGGAGGAGGGAGGGAGAGGGGGAGGAGTGGGAGGGAGAGAACTTATTCCACCTCTAAATCGACAGGATGGGGCCACCTCTACTAGTAGTCAGGAGAAAGCTGACCTATTTTCCGAACACTTTGCTGCCAAAATGCAAGTTCCTGATCCAGCAAGGAACCCTCCCTGGCTAGCTGCAAGAGCTGTGTCAAAGCCGTCAGTAGTGACAATACTGCAGGAGGAGGTGCATCTTCTTAAATCGCTGGACCAAGAAAAGGCTATGGGCCCAGACAAGTTGAGCCCAAAATTGCCGAGTAGATGTGCAGACCAGCTAGCAGCACCTCTAACTCTCATCTTTCAGCACTGCCTAGTACAATGTAAATGGCCTTCTATGTGGAAAGAGGCAAATGTAGTCCCTATTCACAAAAAGAAGAGGAGAACAGAAATCACCAACTACAGACCAGTGTCACTCCTGTCAATCACTGGCAAGATCCTCGAGACAATTATGTCAAGACAAATGACAGAGTTTTTTGACCACCATTCACTACTTTGTGACCATCAATATGGCTTTAGAAAAGGTTACTCTGCTGATCAGTTGTTAAACCTCTCCACTAAGTGGCACCAGTCGCTGGATGAATCCAAAGTCAGCTGTGTGGTAGCACTGGACATTGCTGGAACTTTCGACCGAGTGTGGCAACAAGGACTCTTGGCAAAAGTCTAAGCACTGGGAATTGCAGGCTCTACACTCTGTCTCCTCAGTGATTACCTTCAAGGTATAGATATCTAAGTGTAGTTCTCAATGGGGCAGAGTCAGCAAGACATCCTACTGGGGCAAGTGTTCCACAGGGAAGTGTGTTTGAGCCATTATTATAGGATGTCTACTTCAATGACCTTCATCTCATCCCTGAATCCCATGCATATGAAGACGACTGTACTCTGACATTTACTTATCCAAGAGAGGAAATGCCAGCTACTCTAAGCTACATCAATCACCAGCTAAGAGCTATATCAGCCTGGGGAAATCAATGACAGGTAACATTTGCTCCTGAGAAAACACAAATGATAATGGTCTCTAGGCACCATGATTGTAATGCCGGAGTAGCAGTAAGTATGAATGGGAGTGTTGGTACCCGGGGACGAAGCTGAAATCCTTGGGGCAAAATTTGACTCCAAACTGACCTTGAAGAACAACACTGTAAATCTTGCAAACAACTCAGCCAAGAAGCTTACAGCACTTCAACGTATCTCGCATCTGCTCGACAGTAGAGGTTGCAAAATTCTGTACGAGGCACAAGTACTCTCATACCTTGAGTATGCTCCACTTTCCTGGGTTGCCTGTCCCCCTTCTCATCTGCGACTGCCTGACAGAGTAAAGAACAGAACAAGACGTTTCATCTTTCGCCTGGACCCAGCATGGATAGATTTGTCATTTCAGCAGAGCCTTCAACACAGGAGGGATGTGGGCGGCCTTACTGTTATGTACAAGGCCAACATTGTCAAAGTACTACACTTAGCTCCACTTCGAGGACAGCGAGAAGTGAGCTTCTACACCACAAGACGGGCAGCAAGGAGCAACTTCACTCTGGCTATACCCTTCTCCAGAACATCGCTACATCTGAGATCATTTATTCCTAGGATGACTCGAGTCTGTAACATGTTCGTACATCATAACATCAACGAAATGAAGTCGGTTGATCAAATGAAATTGCTGGCCCACACATGGCTCCAACTTCCTATATGTATGCCTCATAACAATAAAAATGCTTTTAAATGAGCTGATGTAGGTAACAGCTCTTAACTAGTAAATAAAGTTAGAAATCCTTAACGTAACCTTGTAAAACCCTGGGTTAAAAAAAAAAAAAGACGGGGGGAGAGAGAGAGGGTGGTGAGAGGGGGAGAGAGGAGGGTGGGGGAGAGAAAGAGGGGGAGAGAAAGAGGGGGAGAGAAAGAAAGAGGGAGGGAGGGAGGGAGGGAGGGAGGGAGAGAGGGAGGGAGGGAGGAGAGAGGTAGGGAGGGAGGAGAGAGAGGGAGGGAGGAGGGAGAGAGTTGACCCTTGAACTACACAGGTTTGAACTGCGCGGGTCCACTTACATGCGATTTTTTTAATAAAAATGTTGGATTTTTTTTTTTTTTTTGAGATTTGTGACTGAAAGAAAATAAAAAAAAAGTTAGGTATGTCATGAATGCATAAAATATATTTAGAGTCTAGTTTATTTTATCATTTACTAACATAAAATATACACAAATCTATTATAAAAAGTTAAAATTTATCAAAACTTACGCACACAATTACAGAGAGTACATGTTCCATTTGCAGTTGAGAGAAATGTAAACAAATGTCAAGATGCAATATAATAATAATAATAATAATAATACTAATAATAATAATAATAATAATAATAATATTAATAATAATAATAATAATAAACGATAATATGTAATAATAAAGAACAAAAAGGCACAATACAGATTTCATAGTGTGCCTTCTCACGTGTTAAACAGGCTTTCTTCTCTCCCAAACTCTACTCTTGTGGAATTTCTTCTCTGCCTTCCCTACATTTCCAATCCATCTGATCTCCAAAACTCTCCGTTCCTTAGACATCAAACTTACTTTATGCCAAACTAACTAGTACTTAACAACTTAATTACTAAAGTCTTAAACCTGTAGATTTAACCTAAATCAAACGTTTTCTGACGAGTTGAAATATATAAAAAGTTGAAGAAAATATACTTAGGAGGATTATTCATTTGTCAAATATCACTATAATGTGATTAATGCTACTTTGTGGTATTTTTTTTCTAACAGAATCACGCACTCCCTAATGTGGCCTTCGGCAGACTGACCGTCTCAAGACTCTGACGCGTACTTGATTGACAGCTTGACTCTTCTCATACACGTACACTGCGGCTAGGTGCGTACTGTTCACAACAGCAACTATATAAAATTATAATAAAATACATCAATGGTTATTGTGGCCTTCAGTTCCCGCTGTTTTAGCATACGTAAGGTAATTTATATAATTCATTTAAGACAGAATCCAAAACGAATTTATACATTTATATTCCCTCTTTTTCCTGTCATAACTTATCCTTCAACATTAAAGCTACTCCTACTTTAGCTCTAACTCTATTTGAAACCCCTGACCTAATCCCATTTATTTCTACCCACTGAAACTCTCCTACCCCCTTCATCTTTGTCTCACTTAAAGCCAGGGCATCCAGCTTCTTTTCATTCATAACATCTACAATCATCTCTTTCTTATCATTCGCACAACATCCACGCACATTCAAACATCCCACTTTGACGGTTTTCTTCTTTTTCTTTTTTTAGAAAGCTATACGGGAAAAGGGGTTAAAATAGTATTTATGCATAAATAATTTTATAAATATATTTTAAAATTTCAATTACATATAATTATATTTATTCGTAACATTTGTACATGATAACGTGTGGTGTGAATATAATGCAGAGAATTAGTAGTTTGGAAATTAGGAGGAGGTGCGGGATTACCAAATGTATTATCCAGAGGGCTGAGGAGGGGTTGTTGAGGTGGTTCGGACATGTAGAGAGGGTGGAGGGAAATAGAATGACTTCCTGAGTGTATAAATCTGTAGTGGAGGGAAGGCGGGGTAGGGGTCGGCCTAGGAAAGGTTGGAGGGGGTAAAGGAGGTTTTGTGTGCGAGGGGCTTGGACTTCAAGCAAGCATGCGTGAGCGAGTTAGATAAGAGCGAATGGAGACAAACAGTTTTTAGGACTTGTGCTGTTGGAGAGTGAGCAAGGTAACATTTATGGATTCAGGGAAACCGGCAGGTCGGACTTCAGTCCTGGAGATGGGAAGTACAGTGCCGGCACTCTGAAGAAGGGGTGTTAATGTTGGTTTTATTACTGTAGTGTAAGCACGTGGCAAGACAGTGATGAAGTGAATGATAAAGATGGGAGTTTTTCTTTTTCGGGCCACCCACCTTGGTGGGAAACGGCCGATGTGTTAATAAATAAAAAATAAAATAATAATTCAATATATTAAATACAAAATTATATTTTATATTTTGCTAAACCGAGTCTCAAAATATTAACTGGCAACCCTTTTGGGCAACCATATTGTGTGGAGTCTCTACGCATGCGTGTTAGCTTTGAAAAACTGACTTCGAAGGAGATATTTTACAGTTTCTCTCTAATGAAATGTTCGGGAGTAAGTGTACAAATAGAGTTTTAGATGAAGAAGTGTCTGATTCAACACCCAAATTTGTTTATATATCAGGGGAGACATCAAATTGTTTTTTGAGGTGTCCAGGTGAGCCATGATGCAAAAATAGTTAGGAACCAATGCTGAGTAAGTTTATTCAGGTTAACACAAATACAGTTACATAGATTATCATACATAGCAGCATATGTGTAGAGAACCCAGGATAACCCAAAAAAGTCAGAGTGACTTATTTTCATTGGGGTCCTCTACACTTTACACTACACTCTCGACATGTGCTACAATTCATGCCTTCAATAACCAACATTCTCAATTCTCTACACCCTCGACATGCAGCCATACCACACCCTCGACATGCAGCCATACCTCACCCTCGACATGCAGCCATACCTCACCCTCGACATGCAGCCATACCTCACCCTCGACATGCAGCCATACCTCACCCTCGACATGCAGCCATACTTCACCCTCGACATGTAGCCATACCTCACCCTCGACATGCAGCCATACCTCACCCTCGACATGCAGCCATACATCACCCTCGACATGCAGCCATACCTCACCCTCGACATGCAGCCATACCTCACCTCGACATGCAGCCATACCTCACCCTCGACATGCAGCCATACTCACCCTCGACATGCAGCCATACCTCACCCTCGACATGCAGCCATACCTCACCCTCGACATGCAGCCATACCTCACCCTCGACATGCAGCCATACCTCACCCTCGACATGCAGCCATACCTCACCCTCGACATGCAGCCATACCTCACCCTCGACATGCAGCCATACCTCACCCTCGACATGCAGCCATACCTCACCCTCGACATGCAGCCATACCTCACCCTCGACATGCAGCCATACTTCACCCTCGACATGTAGCTATACCTCACCCTCGACATGCAGCCATACCTCACCCTCGACATGCAGCCATACATCACCCTCGACATGCAGCCATACATCACCCTCGACATGCAGCCATACATCACCCTCGACATGCAGCCATACATCACCCTCGACATGCAGCCACACCTCACCCTCGACATGCAGCCATACATCACCCTCGACATGCAGCCATACATCACCCTCGACATGCAGCCATACATCACCCTCGACATGCAGCCATACCTCACCCTCGACATGCAGCCATACATCACCCTCGACATGCAGCCATACTCACCCTCGACATGCAGCCTACCTCACCCTCGACATGCAGCCACATCACCTCGACATGCAGCCATACATCACCCTCGACATGCAGCCATACATCACCCTCGACATGCAGCCATACCTCACCCTCGACATGCAGCCATACATCACCCTCGACATGCAGCCATACATCACCCTCGACATGCAACCATGTTGAGTGTGAGGTATGGCTGCATGTTGAGGGTGCTGCTGCAGCAGCCGCCTACCATGCTAGAGCAGCTCTCCCTTTAACTGAACCTACCATGCACAATGGCCTGTGTTGAGTGGAACGACCCCGCTGTCCCATTCTGTATGTAGGGTAGCAACAACATAACCCATCCATCATTCATACTTACCACTGACCTTCACTACCACTACAGCAACAACATAACCCATTCACCATTAATACTTACCACTGACCTTCACTACCACTACAGCAGCAACATAACCCATCCATCATTCATACTTACCACTGACCTTCACTACCACTACAGCAACAACATAACCCATCCACCATTAACATTTACCACTGACCTTCACTACCACTACAGCAACAACATAACCCATCCACCATTAACATTTACCACTGACCTTCACTACCACTACAGCAACAACATAACCCATCCACCATTAACATTTACCACTGACCTTCACTACCACTACAGCAACAACATAACCCATTCACCATTAATACTTACCACTGACCTTCACTACCACTACAGCAACAACATAACCCATTAACCATTAATACTTACCACTGACCTTCACTACCACTACAGCAACAACATAACCCATCCATCATTCATACTTACCACTGACCTTCACTACCACTACAACAACAACATAACCCATCCATCATTCATACTTACCACTGACCTTCACTACCACTACAGCAACAACATAACCCATCCATCATTCATACTTACCACTGACCTTCACTACCACTACAGCAACAACATAACCCATTCACCATTAATACTTACCACTGACCTTCACTACCACTACAGCAACAACATAACCCATTCACCATTAATATTTACCACTGACCTTCACTACCACTACAGCAACAACATAACCCATTCACCATTAACATTTACCACTGACCTTCACTACCACTACAGCAACAACATAACCCTTTCACCATTAACATTTACCACTGACCTTCACTACCACTACAGCAACAACATAACCCATTAACCATTAATACCACTACAGCAACAACATAACCCATTAACCATTAATACCACTACAGCAACAACATAACCCATCCATCATTCATACTTACCACTGACCTTCACTACCACTACAGCAACAACATAACCCATCCACCATTAACATTTACCACTGACCTTCACTACCACTACAGCAACAACATAACCCATTCACCATTAACATTTACCATTGACCTTCACTACCACTACAGCAACAACATAACCCATTCACCATTAATATTTACCACTGACCTTCACTACCACTACAGCAACAACATAACCCATTCACCATTAACATTTACCACTGACCTTCACTACCACTACAGCAACAACATAACCCATTCACCATTAACATTTACCACTGACCTTCACTACCACTACAGCAACAACATAACCCTTTCACCATTAACATTTACCACTGACCTTCACTACCACTACAGCAACAACATAACCCATTCACCATTAACATTTACCACTGACCTTCACTACCACTACAACAACAACATAACCCATTCACCATTAACATTTACCACTGACCTTCACTACCACTACAGCAACAACATAACCCATTCACCATTAACATTTACCACTGACCTTCATTACCACTACAGCAACAACATAACCCATTCACCATTAACATTTACCACTGACCTTCACTACAACTACAGCAACAACATAACCCATTCACCATTAACATTTACCACTGACCTTCACTACCACTGAAGCAAGATAACCCACCTACCATCAACTCTCCCACTGACCTTTACTACCACTGTAGCAACAACATAACCGCTTAGTTCCAAATCTGCACACTGCCGTAACATACTGGAGATATGAGTAGTCGTGCAAAATAAGCGGCAAGTGAAGAAGTCTTAAAGAGGAAATTGGACAAGTATCTCCACCAAGTCCCAGATCAACAGGCTGTGATGGTTGTGTGCGCCAGCGGGCCGCTAGCAGCAACAGTCTAGCTGATCAGGCAAGTACAAGACGAGCCTGCCCCAAGGCTGGTCTCGGGGAGTAGAAAACTTCTTGAAACTCATCTACCATCAATTTCACTACCAATGTAGCAACAACAGAACACACCTACCATCAACTCTCCTAGTTGACTACCCTGGACAGATACTTAAAGTCGGTGCCGGATCAGCCAGGCTGTGGTTTGTACGTTGGACTACGTGCGGCCAGCAGTAACAGCCTGGCTGATCAGGCCCTGATCCACCGGGAGGCCTGGTCTTGGACCGGGCCGCGGGGGCGTTGACCCCCGGAATACCCTCCAGGTAGGTAGGTAGGCAGGTAACCCACCTACCATCAATTGTACCACTAACCTTTATTACCACTATAACAACAACACAGACCACCTACCATCAACTCTACCACTAACCATTACTACCACTGTAACAACAACACAGACCACCTACCATCAACTCTCCCACTGACCTTTACTACCACTATAGCAACAACGTAATCCACCTACCATCAATTCTACCACCAACTTTTCATCAACTCTAAAACTAACCTTCACTACCGGAGCAAAATCCAGCATAAGCGAGGTAAAAAAAAAATAAAACTCAGCACCCGAAGCACGGTTGAGCCTCTTCAAGTTTCTTGTCCTCATAGCAGACTCATAAAAATTCTTTCCACAACTTTGTATCATCATTTGCGGATGACATCAAAATGAGTATGAAAGTCACCTCGGTAGAAGACACGGAAAACTGCAGGAATATATAATCAGTTTTTTTTTTCCAGAGGCCCGTGAAGAACAACATGACGTTCAATGTTGACACGTTCCAGCTGCTCAGATATAGAAATAATGAATAACTCAAAAGGGACACTGTATATAACACCCAAGAGGATTATAAAATAACCCGTAAAAGACATGGGAGTAACTATGTCGGCTGACCTTTCTTTCAAAGAACACAATAAGGCAAATGTCACGACAGCCAGGAAAATGATGGGGAGGATAATGAGAAGTTTGAAAACAGGGTAAATAGTGTAAACAGTCTCCTCTTCCGTTTAGAGCATTTTTTCTGAATTTACGGCCCCAATCTGGGAAGGGGAGATATCGGAACTGGAACAGGTGCAGAGATTATTTACAGCCAGCATAAAGCCAATAAAGCATTTATATTACTGGGAACGCCCTAAAGTCCTAAATATGTAGTCACAGGAGCGGAGGAGAGACACATGATATATACACAAGGAAAGTGCTTGAATGCTTAGTTCCAAATCTGCACACTGCCGTAACATACTGGAGTGAGATATGAGTGGTAGTGCAAAATAAGCCCAGTGAAAAGCAGGGGCACCGTAGGCACCATACGAGAACACTGTATTAAGGCGAGACTATTAAATAAGTTACCAAAGGATATCAGAAACACTGCTGCGGCAAGTGTAGAAATCTTCAAGAGGAAAATGGACAAGTATCTCCACCAACTGCCAGATCAACAGGCTATGTTGGATGTGTGACAGCGGGCCGCTATCAGCAACAGTCTGGTTGACCAGGCAAGTACAAGACACGCACTACTGTAGCAAGAGTCACTTCCCTCACCAATGTTCCTACCATTGTAGCAAGAGTAATTTCCCTCACCAATGTTTCTACCACTGTAGCAAGAGTCACTTCCCTCACCAATGTTTCTACCACTGTAGCAAGAGTCACTTCCCTCACCAATGTTTCTACCACTGTAGCATGAGTCACTTCCCTAACCAATGTTTCTACCACTGTAGCAAGAGTCACTTCCCTCACCAATGTTCCTACCATTGTAGCAAGAGTCACTTCCCTCACCAATGTTCCTACCATTGTAGCAAGAGTCACTTCCCTCACCAATGTTTCTACCACTGTAGCAAGAGTCACTTCCCTCACCAATGTTCCTACCATTGTAGCAAGAGTCACTTCCCTCACCAATGTTCCTACAATTGTAGCAAGAGTCAATTCCCTCACCAATGTTCCTACCATTGTAGCAAGAGTCACTTCCCTCACCAATGTTTCTACCAATGTAGCAAGAGTCACTTCCCTCACCAATGTTCCTACCATTGTAGCAAGAGTAACTTCCCTCACCAATGTTTCTACCACTGCAGCAAGAGTCACTTCCCTCACCAATGTTCCTACCACTGCAGCAAGAGTCACTTCCCTCACCAATGTTTCTACCACTGTAGCAAGAGTAACTTCCCTCACCAATGTTTCTACCACTGTAGCAAGAGTCACTTCACTCACCAATGTTCCTACCACTGTAGCAAGAGTAACTTCCCTCACCAATGTTTCTACCACTGTAGCAAGAGTCACTTCCCTCACCAATGTTCCTACCACTGTAGCAAGAGTCACTTCCCTCACCAATGTTTCTACCACTGTAGCAAGTCACTTCCCTCACCAATGTCCCTACCACTGTAGCAAGAGTCACTTCCCTCACCAATGTTTCTACCACTGTAGCAAGAGTCACTTCCCTCACCAATGTTCCTACCACTGTAGCAAGAGTAACTTCCCTCACCAATGTTTCTACCACTGTAGCAAGAGTCACTTCCCTCACCAATGTTCCTACCACTGTAGCAAGAGTAACTTCTCTCACCAATGTTTCTACCATTGTAGCAAGAGTCACTTCCCTCACCAATGTTCCTACCACTGTAGCAAGAGTCACTTCCCTCACCAATCTTTCTACCACTGTAGCAAGAGTCACTTCCCTCACCAATGTTCCTACCACTGTAGCAAGAGTAACTTCCCTCACCAATGTTTCTACCACTGTAGCAAGAGTCACTTCCCTAACCAATGTTCCTACCATTGTAGCAAGAGTAATTTCCCTCACCAATGTTCCTACCACTGTAGCAAGAGTCACTTCCCTCATCAATGTTCCTACCACTGTAGCAAGAGTAACTTCCCTCACCAATGTTTCTACCACTGTAGCAAGAGTCACTTCCCTCACTAATGTCTCTACCACTGCATCAAGTCACTTCCCTCACCAATGTTCCTACCACTGTAGCAAGAGTAACTTCCCTCACCAATGTTTCTACCACTGTAGCAAGAGTCACTTCCCTCACCAATGTTCCTACCACTGTAGCAAGAGTCACTTCCCTCACCAATGATCCTACCACTGCAGCAAGAGTAACTTCCCTCACCAATGTTTCTACCACTGTAGCAAGAGTCACTTCCCTCACTAATGTCTCTACCACTGCATCAAGTCACTTCCTCACCAATGTTCCTACCATTGTAGCAAGAGTAACTTCCTCACCAATCTTTCTACCACTGTAGCAAGAGTCACTTCCCTCACCAATGTTCCTACCACTGTAGCAAGAGTAACTTCCCTCACAATGTTTCTACCACTGTAGAGTCACTTCCTAACCAATGTTCCTACCATTGTAGCAAGAGTAATTTCCCTCACCAATGTTCCTACCACTGTAGCAAGAGTCACTTCCTCATCAATGTTCCTACCACTGTGCAAGAGTAACTTCCCTCACCAATGTTTCTACCACTGTAGCAAAGTCCTTCCTCACTAATGTCTCTACCACTGCATCAAGTCACTTCCCTCACCAATGTTCCTACCACTGTAGCAAGAGTAACTTCCCTCACCAATGTTTCTACCACTGTAGCAAGAGTCACTTCCCTCACCAATGTTCCTACCACTGTAGCAAGAGTCACTTCCCTCACCAATGATCCTACCACTGCAGCAAGTGTCACTTCCCTCACCAATGTTTCTACCACTGTAGCAAGAGTCACTTCCCTCACCAATATTCCTACCACTGCAGCAAGAGTAACTTCCCTCACCAATGTTTCTACCACTGTAGCAAGAGTAACTTCCCTCACCAATGTTTCTACCACTGTAGGAAGAGTAACTTCCCTCACCAATGTCTCTACCACTGCATCAAGTCACTTCCCTCATCAATGTTCCTACCATTGTAGCAAGAGTAACTTCCCTCACCAATGTTTCTACCACTGTAGCAAGAGTCACTTCCCTCACCAATGTTCCTACCACTGTAGCAAGAGTCACTTCCCTCACCAATGTTTCTACCACTGTAGCAAGAGTCACTTCCCTCACCAATGTTCCTACCACTGTAGCAAGAGTAACTTCCCTCACCAATGTTTCTACCACTGTAGCAAGAGTCACTTCCCTCACCAATGTTCCTACCACTGTAGCAAGAGTAACTTCCCTCACCAATGTTTCTACCATTGTAGCAAGAGTCACTTCCCTCACCAATGTTCCTACCACTGTAGCAAGAGTCACTTCCCTCACCAATCTTTCTACCACTGTAGCAAGAGTCACTTCCCTCACCAATGTTCCTACCACTGTAGCAGGAGTAACTTCTCTCACCAATGTTTCTACCACTGTAGCAAGAGTCACTTCCCTCACCAATGTTCCTACCATTGTAGCAAGAGTAATTTCCCTCACCAATGTTCCTACCACTGTAGCAAGAGTCACTTCCCTCACCAATGTTCCTACCACTGTAGCAAGAGTAACTTCCCTCACCAATGTTTCTACCACTGTAGCAAGTCACTTCCCTCACTAATGTCTCTACCACTGCATCAAGTCACTTCCCTCACCAATGTTCCTACCACTGTAGCAAGAGTAACTTCCCTCACCAATGTTTCTACCACTGTAGCAAGAGTCACTTCCCTCACCAATGTTCCTACCACTGCAGCAGGAGTAACTTCCCTCACCAATGTTTCTACCACTGTAGCAAGAGTCACTTCCCTCACCAATATTCCTACCACTGCAGCAAGAGTAACTTCCCTCACCAATGTTTCTACCACTGTAGCAAGAGTAACTTCCCTCACCAATGTTTCTACCACTGTAGGAAGAGTAACTTCCCTCACCAATGTCTCTACCACTGCATCAAGTCACTTCCCTCACCAATGTTTCTACCACTGTAGCAAGTCACTTCCCTCACTAATGTCTCTACCACTGCATCAAGTCACTTCCCTCACCAATGTTCCTACCACTGTAGCAAGAGTCACTTCCCTCACCAATGTTTCTACCACTGTAGGAAGAGTAACTTCCCTCACCAATGTTTCTACCACTGTAGCAAGAGTAACTTCCCTCACCAATGTTTCTACCACTGTAGCAAGAGTAACCTCCCTCACCAATGTTCCTACCACTGCAGCAAGAGTAATTTCCCTCACCAATGTTTCTACCACTGTAGCAAGAGTCACTTCCCTCACCAATATTTCTACCACTGCAGCAAGAGTAACTTCCCTCATCAATGTTTCTACCATGGTAGCAAGAGTCACTTCCCTCACCAATGTTTCTACCACTGTAGCAAGAGTCACTTCCCTCACCAATGTTTCTACCACTGTAGCAAGAGTAACTTCCCTCACCAATGTTCCTACCACTGCAGCAAGAGTAACTTCCCTCACCAATGTTCCTACCATTGTAGCAAGAGTAACTTCCCTCACCAATGTTTCTACCATTGTAGCAAGAGTAACTTCCCTCACCAATGTTTCTACCACTGTAGCAAGAGTAACTTCCCTCACCAATGTTTCTACCATTGTAGCAAGAGTAACTTCCCTCACCAATGTTTCTACCACTGTAGCAAGAGTAACTTCCCTCACCAATGTTTCTACCACTGTAGCAAGAGTAACTTCCCTCACCAATGTCTCTACCACTGCATCAAGTCACTTCCCTCATCAATGTTCCTACCATTGTAGCAATGTTTCTAGCACTGTAGCAAGAGTAACTTCCCTCACCAATGTTTCTACCACGGTAGCAAGAGTAACTTCCCTCACCAATGTTTCTACCACTGTAGCAAGAGTCACTTCCCTCATCAATGTTTCTACCACTGTAGCAAGAGTAACTTCCCTCACCAATGTTCCTACCACTGCAGCAAGAGTAACTTCCCTCACCAATGTTTCTACCACTGTAGCAATAGTCACTTCCCTCACCAATGTTTCTACCACTGCAGCAAGAGTAACTTCCCTCATCAATGTTTCTACCATTGTAGCAAGAGTCACTTCCCTCACCAATGTTTCTACCACTGTAGCAAGAGTCACTTCCCTCACCAATGTTTCTACCACTGTAGCAAGAATAACTTCCCTCATCAATGTTTCTACCATTGTAGCAAGAGTCACTTCCCTCACCAATGTTTCTACCACTGTAGCAAGAGTCACTTCCCTCACCAATGTTTCTACCACTGTAGCAAGAGTAACTTCCCTCACCAAAGTTTCTACCACTGTAGCAAGAGTCACTTCCCTCATCAATGTTTCTACCACTGTAGCAAGAGTCACTTCCCTCACCAATGTTTCTACCACTGCAGCAAGTCACTTCTCTCACCAATGTTTCTACCACTGTAGCAAGAGTCACTTCCCTCACCAATGTTCCTACCACTGCAGCAAGAGTAACTTCCCTCACCAATGTTTCTACCACGGTAGCAAGAGTAACTTCCCTCACCAATGTTTCTACCACTGTAGCAAGAGTCACTTCCCTCACCAATGTTTCTACCACTGTAGCAACAGAGTACTACAAAGGTCTTAAAGATTATTATTGGTGGCTTAGCATATTTTTTATGTTGCATGTTCTTGATATGCAACCTATCATTTTATTGAATGTAAGATATTCCAGACATTGTTAAGCCCAGGTTCTTCACACACTTCCTCCGCTATACGAAGCTGTGCTTTGCACTCTGTTCAGGTTTTTGTTTAAAATATTTCTTTTTACAGCAGAGTTGAAATTTGTGTTTCTTCAACATTTTCATGTTTTTTTTTACGTCAATGAATACCACATAGATGCACATTTTAATATAATTTGCGAAGGATGTTACAGCATTTAATACATTCAGAACTTCCAGTGTAAAACTGCCACAATGCCATGGTATTTGACAAATTCCTCAAGTTCCCGAAAAGTCAGTGTGTGATGCCTCAGCTGGACAACATACTGCTGGCACAGCAGCATGTTATCCAGCATTTTTGGTCAGGTCATTAACTAAGAAGCTTAGTGTGAGACCATGCCGTCAGTGGTGGTGTCCCCTGGAATCAACTACAGGTACCCTAACTAACAAAGAACCTATGGGAATATGAGAAGGAAGAGATAAGACATTAGACATGTTTGTTTTCTACGATGGTAATATTTGTAATTAGGTCATGTTTATGGAGGTTTACTACCTGCCTGGCGTCTACCTGGAGGGTATTCCGGGGATCAACGCCCCAGCGGCCCGGTCCATGACCAGGCCTCCCGGTGGATCAGGGCCTGATCAACCAGGCTGTTACTGCTGGCCGCACGTACGCATTAAAGTACATCTTGCAATTAACAGTAATGTCCTCTGTCAAAAACTTGTCATGGAGGTCAGCACAGCATTGACCGGAAAGGGCAATATTTCACTGCTTTCAGTGGTGAAACTAGTCACTGTTTAGTTATTAATTTATGTAATATCTTTAAAGATACAATTGTGTGTACTTGTGAAGCACGTAGTTTGCCAGAAATATTACTTAAGACTTCAGAAAGTGGAACAAATGGTGGAACCGCTAAAATGTGAACATTAGTTTGTAGTATATTGGCTTCACGTTGAGTCTTAGTTTTCAGTTCCCTCATTCAGTCTTGCTCTTAGGCACCATGTACTGTATTTATTATTGTACTGTATATACATGCTATAATAAGTTTGATGTAGAGAGATAAACGTAAGTTAATACAGTTCTTAGGCACCATGTACTGTATTTATTATTGTACTGTATATACATGCTATAATAAGTTTGATGTAGAGAGATAAACGTAAGTTAATACAGTACAAAGCCAAGGATGGAGGTGAAGAGATGACAGGACACCGGTGTCCTGGTGCACACACGTCACCACAAGGTGGTGGGACATGAAAATTACAAGAGAACGTATACAATACCTTGCCGTGCTGCACCATACACTCGCACATTCACCACAGCCTCACCTGCAAACACAAACAATAACCATTACATCAAAGGTTTTAAAAACGTTCAGCAATGTTATGAAAAAATATTCAAATAAAAATGTCAAAATGCCTTTGAATGACTGGAAACCAACTTCCGCTGCAGAATATTTTTATAAAGTTCAATAAAAGCCTCTGTAGTTTTTATGAAATTATTTACGACAGAGTTTTAGGAATTAACTTAGCAGGTACATCTTGACCTTAGCACCATTCAAGGGGTTTGTTTGTTTTATTTACAAAGGACTAGAACAGTTTGGCTATTCAAATATACACTGTTACTAACAACCAAATTTACCCCATCAACAACAACTTGCTACTGTGGTGACAGATTCACTCTCGTCTAACATAAATCAACATCACCAAGCAAGTAAAATTATTTCTCATTCAACAATCAATATTCATAATTTTTTGTGTGTAATCGGCCATAAGTGTCAGAAAATTTAGACGAAAGGAGAAATATCTCCACCACTTATGCCAAAAGATATGCTAGATTCTTAGGCAAGCACCCTATTGGTAGAGTGATAACCTTCCCGGAGACTAGGTCCCCTAACCCTAGGTACAAACTACTCAAACCTCGCCACCGAGTTAAGGAAGCCCAGAATTGGGGACACCTTCAAAGGCTACCTTCATGCTGGTTAAGGCCTCATCATCAAAGGAACTGAAGCTATCCACTGCTTATTTGGATTGAACCGGATTACCTTCCAATCCACAAATCCCCAGGTGCTGTATAACCCCTACGAGTTTAGCGCCTCCTAATGCTCCTAATGATTATAATAATAAATGATCTCAGTAACTGTGTTGTGTGTGTTACTAAGGTAACACACTGCTCAGTGTAAAGCTCTACACAAAACTAAACACTGTATTAATAAAAAAGCCTGCATCTTGGCTTCACACTTTACCTTTACAATTGCCTTATTCAAGTCATTCCACTTTTCATCCGCTCTGAGGCTAAAGAAATATATCCTTACTAGAGATGTATCGGATGTGAAAATTTAGATATCCGCGGATGCGGATGTGTATGAGGATGTCTTACTTATTTTGCGGATGTGGATGTAAGAAATTGTGCAGATGTTCCGCGGATGTGGATATCCGATACATCACTAAACCTTACATCCTAATGGTTTATATGCTTTATCAGCTTCCACTTGTGTCCTCTTAATGTCCGTCCTCTTAATTCAAACAATCTGTCCCTATCTGCAGGCGCCTCATAAGTGTGAGAGTGCTGGCGTCATAACACAGGTATACAGGTGTGAGAGTACTAGTGTCATAACACAGGTATACAGGTGTGAGAGTACTAGTGTGTCATAACACAGGTATACAGGTGTGAGAGTACTAGTGTGTCATAACACAGGTATACAGATGTGAAAGTACTAGTGTGTCATAACACAGTTATACAGTTGTGAGAGTACTAGTGTGTCATAACACAGGTATACAGGTGTGAGAGTACTAGTGTGTCATAACACAGGTATACAGATGTGAGAGTACTAGTGTGTCATAACACAGGTATACAGGTGTGAGAGTACTGGTGTGTCATAACACAGGTATACAGATGTGAGAGTACTAGTGTGTCATAACACAGGTATACAGGTGTGAGAGTACTAGTGTGTCATAACACAGGTATACAGGTGTGAGAGTACTAGTGTGTCATAACACAGGTATACAGGTGTGAGAGTACTAGTGTGTCATAACACAGGTATACAGATGTGAGAGTACTAGTGTGTCATAACACAGGTATACAGGTGTGAGAGTACTGGTGTGTCATAACACAGGTATACAGATGTGAGAGTACTAGTGTGTCATAACACAGGTATACAGATGTGAGAGTACTAGTGTGTCATAACACAGGTATACAGATGTGAGAGTACTGGTGTGTCATAACACAGGTATACAGTTGTGAGAGTACTAGTGTGTCATAACACAGGTATACAGATGTGAGAGTACTGGTGTGTCATAGCACAGGTATACAGGTGTGAGAGTACTGGTGTGTCATAACACAGGTATACAGGTGTGAGAGTACTGGTGTGTCATAACACAGGTATACAGATGTGAGAGTACTGGTGTGTCATAACACAGGTATACAGGTGTGAGAGTACTAGTGTGTCATAACACAGGTATACAGGTGTGAGAGTACTAGTGTGTCATAACACAGGTATACAGGTGTGAGAGTACTAGTGTGTCATAACACAGGTATACAGGTGTGAGAGTACTAGTGTGTCATAACACAGGTATACAGGTGTGAGAGTACTAGTGTGTCATAACACAGGTATACAGGTGTGAGAGTACTGGTGTGTCATAACACAGGTATACAGGTGTGAGAGTACTGGTGTGTCATAACACAGGTATACAGGTGTGAGAGTACTAGTGTGTCATAACACAGGTATACAGATGTGAGAGTACTGGTGTGTCATAACACAGGTATACAGGTGTGAGAGTACTAGTGTGTCATAACACAGGTATACAGGTGTGAGAGTACTAGTGTGTCATAACACAGGTATACAGGTGTGAGAGTACTGGTGTGTCATAACACAGGTATACAGGTGTGAGAGTACTGGTGTGTCATAACACAGGTATACAGGTGTGAGAGTACTAGTGTGTCATAACACAGGTATACAGGTGTGAGAGTACTGGTGTGTCACATTACTTGATATCCTGGCTACATTGGGCAGCTGTTACACTAGTGTACCTCTCCTACCTTCAACACACACATATTAACGTTCACTACAACACGTTAACATAATTCATATGCACGGACTTGTAACCAGAACCAAGACGCTCCAATGATACCCCGACCACCATAGTCACCAAGCTAAAAATACTCCAAGGATAAATGTATTAACACGTTATCCCCTGGAGTGAGCGTCTGGGCTAGAGGAAGAGTGATGAAACTGAGATGGGGACAGGGAGAGGAGGGAATAGGGAGAGTGCAATAGGGAGAGGAGGGAATAGGGAGAGGGGATAGGGAGAGGATGGAATAGGGAGAGGGGAAGGGATAGGGAGATGAGGGGGAGAGGAAAGGGAGAGGAGGGGAAAGAAAAGAGAGAGGAGGGGAAAGAAAAGGGAGAGGAGGGGAAAGAAAAGAGAGAGGAGGGGAAAGAAAAGAGAGAGGAGGGGAAAGAAAAGAGAGAGGAGGGGAAAGAAAAGAGAGAGGAGGGGAAGAAAGGAGAGGGAGTGGCAGTAGGAAACAGCTGGAGAATATAGAGGTCATATACTGCCCACATAGAATCATTAAAACAACTATACTATTGGGAACGCCTCTGAGTACTTGAATTGTTCTCTCTGCAACTAAGATAATATATACATTGAAGATACTCGAGGGCCTGGTCTCTGACCTGAACACTGCTGTAACACTGCTGAAGATACTCGAGGGCCTGGTCTCTGACCTGAACACTGCTGTAACACTGCTGAAGATACTCGAGGGCCTGGTCTCTGACCTGAACACTGCTGTAACACTGCTGAAGATACTCGAGGGCCTGGTCTCTGACCTGAACACTGCTGTAACACTCAATTAAGATGAAAGATAAGGAAGAAACAATTGAATAACCAAGTAAAGAGAAGGGAAGCTTTTTGAATAATTAAAAATGAGTGTGTCAACATCAGTTGTTCACGACTTTATTTAACCTACTTCCAGAAGATCTGAAATAATGAGTTCAGAAATGGGAAGACGGAAATTTTTAAGAAGTCGGAGAGCTTCTTGCTACAAGTGACGGATTAGCCTGACTGTTCCCGCTGGCCACTAGCACAAGAAGCGTGATCAACAGGTTATCTTGGTCTAAGGCTACGAAGATTAAAATCAATCGAAATTGGTACCTGAAGGACGTTTCCGGAGGTCACTACCCTTCAACCCGGTCCCAGACCATGTATCATGAATGATTAAAGCCTGATCAACCAGGCTGTTATTGCTGGCCACACGCAGTCCAACTGTAAGAACCACACCGCGATTGATCAGGCACTGATTTGAGAAACTCATCCACTTCACTCTTTTAGACCTCCAGAGGTTTTGTTGGTAATTTCCCGTATGCAGGAGGGAAGGGGATGAAGAGTCGGGGACTTCTAACACTCATCGAGTTCTCTCCCAGTGTACTCGTCGCACCTCTGCTTTTTAATGGAGGTATTTTGCAGCGTATGCTTAGTCCCTTGTCATGGGAGTGATTTCGGTGTGCAGGTTAGGGACCAGTCCCTCCAGGGTTTCCCAGGTGTATATTACCTTTCTCGCTTGTGTTCCAAGAAATACAGTTGAAGGGACTTCAAGTGTTCCCAGTAATTCAGATCCTTGACTGAGTGTATACGAGCATTGAAAGTTCTCTGTACGTGTTCTAGCTCAGCAGTCTCGCCTGCCTTGAAAGTGGTCGTCGGTATACAGCAGCATTCCAGCTTGGAGAAAACAAGCGACTTAAAGAGTATCATTGGTTCAGCATTTCTTGTCTTGAAAGTTCTAGTTATCCAGCCTATGCTTTTCCTTGCAGAAGCAATGGCAACACTGTAGTGATCATAAATGCTGTATATATATATATGTCACGGGGTGGAAAAGATAGGCAGAATGAGAAGCCGCCCTTAAAATGGAGTAGGAACTGGTCTCAAACCTGCACACCAAAATCACTTCTAAAGAAAACAAGAGACTTGGCAGTATATGCAAAGTACCTCCAATAAAAAGCAGGGACGAGACGAGTACACTATAAGAGAACTTGATAAAAGTCTGAGCTCCACAACTTTTCAACGCCTTCCCTTCGTGCATAAGGTAAGTTACTAACAAAGCTCTGGCTGTCTTCAACAGGAAACTTGATAAGTTCCTAAAGTCATTTTCTGATTAGCATGGCTATAGTTCGTACGTGGACTGCGTGCGGCCAGCAGTTACAACCTGCTTGATGAGACGACCTTGATCCACCAGGCCTAATCTGGGACCGGGCCGCTGGAGACATTGACCCCAGAAAACATCCTTCAGGTATCCTCATAATTGATCACTACCAGAGCACGCTCCCTCTAGGGTATACAAAGTTGTTCCTCTTGGCCGCTCTACACAACGTGTGACGATTCACTTGCCTCTGCATATCTCTGTTATGTGATGAAAGAAGGCTACAGGTGCACAACGGCAGAGGCAACATATCTACAAGTTACATTTAGTGCTGATGCAGCTGGTGCAGGGAATCCTAACACTTGCCCACCTCTATAAACTACTTACATGTTACCGCCTTTACTGACATTCTGGAAAGCAGCCAATGGTGGCAGCACGACCCGAGGTCATACGATGACCAGGCCAGAGTGAAGTGCCAGCCAGACCCCGTCCCTACCCATCCAATAATGAAACACTTCGAGGGATCATTTTTAGCAGATACGAAACTAATGAGGAAGATAACACGTGGAGAGGCCAGGAAGAACCTCAAAGACCACTTAAAAAGGCTGCAAACGTTGCCAGAAAAGTTTATTTTAAATTCAATCCTGACAGATGCAATAAAAATAAGAGTAGGAGGGAGACTGGACATACAACACAGCCTAAGAGGTGAGATACTTCAAGCGGCACACACAAACTCCCAACAATTAAGCTAATATAATACAACTTAATTTTAGCCAACGTTTCCAAGATCGTACTAAATTTAGTTTGAATTATCTAGCATAAATTACATTAATTTCGTGATGATCAAACTAATTTTTGCAGAGTTATTTTGCAACAATGAAATTACGCTCGGCTTTCATGGTAAAGTGATGGTCGCTTTATAAACAACGATAAAGTACTTTTCCAATTTTAAAAATTGACTACAATAATATGGTAAAATAAAATTGATGAAAATGCAGTTCTCTGCACTCAAAAACCTAATTATCCTAACTTAAGTTCCCTAACAGATGGATTGTGCGTGATGGATTTATCAAATGTCACCTCCCACGCTTCCCTCAGCACCTCCCACGCTCCCCTCAGCACCTCCCACGCTTCCCTCAGCAACTCCCACGCTAACCTCAGCACCTCCCACGCTCCCCTCAGCACCTCCCACGCTCCCCTCAGCACCTCCCACGCTTCCCTCAGCACCTCCCACGCTCCCTCAGCACCTCCCACGCTCCCTCAGCACCTCCCACGCTCCCTCAGCACAACCCACGCCCCCCTCAGCACCTCCCACGCTTCCCTCAGCACCTCCCACGCTCCCTCAGCACCTCCCACGCTCCTCAGCACCTCCCACGCTCCCCTCAGCACCTCCACGCTTCCCTCAGCACCTCCCACGCTCCCTCAGCACCTCCCACGCTCCCTCAGCACCTCCCACGCTCCCCTCAGCACCTCCCACGCTCCCCTCAGCACCTCCCACGCTTCCCTCAGCACCTCCCACGCTCCCTCAGCACCTCCCACGCTCCCTCAGCACCTCCCACGCTCTCCTCAGCACCTCCCACGCTCCCCTCAGCACCTCCCACGCTTCCCTCAGCACCTCCCACGCTCCCTCAGCACCTCCCACGCTCCCTCAGCACCTCCCACGCTCCCTCAGCACCTCCCACGCTTCCCTCAGCACCTCCACGCTCCCTCAGCACCTCCCACGCTCCCTCAGCACCTCCCACGCTTCCCTCAGCACCTCCCACGCTCCCCTCAGCACCTCCCACGCTCCCCTCAGCACCTCCCACGCTCCCCTCAGCACCTCCCACGCTTCCCTCAGCACCTCCCACGCTCCCCTCAGCACCTCCCACGCTCCCCTCAGCACCTCCCACGCTCCCTCAGCACCTCCCACGCTCCCCTCAGCACCTCCCACGCTCCCCTCAGCACCTCCCACGCTCCCCTCAGCACCTCCCACGCTCCCCTCAGCACCTCCCACGTGCTGAGGGGCGGGGTTGTGTGTGATGGATTAGGTTTTCCGGATACCAGTATACCTGTGATCGGTTTTGAGAGTATTGCTACTCCCGCAATTATTATAATCAAGGGGGAAGCGCTAAACCCGTTCCTACTCCCGTAGCCTGTCCATGCCAAGGTTTGTCAGGTGCTTGCCCAGTCAACCAGACTGTTGCTACTGGCGGCCCGCTACCCCACATCGATCACGGCCTAGTTCATCTAGTACTTGAAAGCTTTTCACTTTGCTAATTAAGATTTTTATTTTTTACTATTTTGTGTTCTATGTGAAAGTTGTAGATCCTTCTTCTCGTTATACGTCTCGTCCTCATTCTGTATGCAACCACCCCATGATCGCATTTATTCTCGTTATACGTCTCGTCCTCATTCTGTATGCAACCACCCCATGATCGCATTTATTCTCGTTATACGTCTCGTCCTCATTCTGTATGCAACCACCCCATGATCGCATTTATTCTCGTTATACGTCTCGTCCTCATTCTGTATGCAACCACCCCATGATCGCATTTATTAAATGACTGCCAACTCCGGGGATACCACATCTGCATTTTTCTTTCAACGCCTTAATTCTGTCACATTTATTTAATAGCATTGATAAGCATGATTTTCCAGCTGTAAATCCACGCTTGCTTTGCTTTGTGTTGGTGTAAACATTTAATTTGGAGGTTGGTTAGCGTTTCAAAGATGATGCAGTGCGAGGTTACGAATACTGCTTGGTAATTTTTGGTTAGCTCTCTACTGCCTCATTATGCAAAGAAGGCTTTGTCAACACTCTGGGATTTAACCTAATACCTAGATACCTGAAGGACACTTGTGGGGGGGGGGGTTAAATGCTCCCGTGTCCTGGACCCAGACGAGGCCTCCTGGAGGATGAAGGCCTGATCAACTAGGCAGTTACTGCTGGCTGCAGCCAAGCCCTGGGCAAGGCTTGGCTGGTGCTTGCCTGATCCACATATCCATCTGGTGCTTGCCTGACCCACATATCCATCTAGTGCTTGCCTGACCCACATATCCATCACAACATCTAAGCTCTTTCTTCAAAGAATAATGAGTGGTAGTGGTACGGTACTTTGCACTTCATTTATAAGAAATTCCATTAATCTGTTACAGATGTTATGAGTGGTCATGATTTCTATTAGTTTTTCGAATTCTACAGTATTAGTACCTATGCCAGTTTAGTAAATTCCTGATCAGTCTGTCTGCAATACCTATTTGGGCCCTGAGGGCCGCTAGCAGGCAGGTTGCAAGGGTAGAAGAAACCTGGAAACGGGTCACAGATAAATAGGAACGCACACTGGTTATTGTGGAGTATTAAGACAGTGTAGCCAAAATTAGGTACACGGTAATACAATACATACTGGACATACTGAGACGCATTTAGAAACTGTAGCCAAAACTAGGAAGGAACAAACACATACACACATATGGTAGCGACCAGCGAAGCGGGGCAGGAGCTGTAACACGACCCCTGCAACCACAAATAGGTGAGTACACACACACACACACACACACACACACACACACACACACACCTTGGAGTGAGTATAACGCCAAGCACGTCTCCGGAGGCACACATCAACCAGATAACTGCGGCAGCATATGGGCGACTGGCAAACCTAAGATTAGCGTTCCGTTACCTTAACAAGGAATCGTTCAAGACACTGTATACCGTGTACGTCAGGCCCATACTAGAATATGCAGCACCAGTCTGGAACCCACACCTGGTCAAGCACGTAAAGAAACTAGAGAAAGTGCAAAGGTTTGCGACAAGGTTAGTTCCACAACTCAGGGGTCTGTCTTATGAAGAAAGATTGAGGGAAATAGGACTAACAACACTGGAGGAAAGAAGGGTCAGAAGAGACATGATAACGACATACAAAATACTGCGGGGAATTGACAAGGTAGATAGTGACAGGATGTTTCAGAGAGGGAACACAGAAACAAGGGGACACAACTGGAAGCTGAAGACTCAGATGAGTCAAAGGGATGTCAGGAAGCATTTCTTCAGCCACAGAGTAGTCAGGAAGTGGAATAGTCTAGAGAAAGATATAGTGGAGGCAGGAACCATACATAGTTTTAAGACAAGGTATGATAAAGCTCATGGAGCAGGGAGAGCAGAGACCCAGTAGCAGACAGCGAAGAGGCGGGGCCAGGAGCTGAGTCTCGACCCCTGCAACCACAATTAGGTGAGTACAATTAGGTGAGTACACGATAACGACATATAAAATACTGCGAGGAATTGACAAGGCGGACAAAGACAGGATGTTCCAGAGATGGGACACAGAAACAAAAGGTCACAATTGGAAGTTGAAGACTCCGGTGAGTCAAAGGGATGTTAGGAAGTATTTCTTCAGTCATAGAGTTGTCAGGAAGTGGAATAGCCTAGAAAGTGACAGAGTAGGCAGGAACCATACATAGTTTTAAGACGAAGTTTTGATAAAGCTCATGGAGCAGGGAAAGAGGGGACCTAGTAGTGATCAGTGAAGAGGCGGGGCCAGGAGCTAGAAGTCGACCCCTGCAACCACAAATAGGTGAGTACACACACATACATACACACACACACTTCCGAACCTTTACAGGATTTCGAGAGTTGGGACAGGTTTGTCAGATACTTTCCTGATCAACCAGGTTGTTGCTGTTGGCCGTCCACTGGCCCACATATCCATCACAGCCTGGCTGACCTAGCACCTGGAGGAGAAGTTTACTCTTGACGACTTGTCCCAGCAGTGTTGTGCTATCTTCTGGTAGTGTTAAATAGTCTGAGCTCACGGATGTTGTTACAATGTTTTATTGTGCTCACGACACTCTGCTTTTCATTAGGTTTATTTTACATTTTCTCCCACTCCAATGTGTTATGGCAAGGTACAAGGTTTTTAACTACGTACTCAAGTAGTTTTTCACTTGTAAATTATCATTACTTCCTCTTCACCTCTCTCTCTCACACACACACTTTTTCTCTCTTACTCTCACTCTCGCTCCATCCCTCTCTCTAGCTTCATCCCTTTCTCTCGTTCCCTCCCTCCCTCCCTCCCTCCCTCCCTCCCTCCCTCCCTCCCTCTCTCTTAGGTTCTATGAGTACATATTCAGGACTCGGATACGTTCCCAGTAATGTAAATGGTGACCGTAGACGATGTCTATCTTTTTCAACTTTGATATCTCTCTTGCATAGAACGGTGCCGTCAAAACTGAACCAGACTCTTTGAGAGATCACAAATGATTTGAATATTGCCACCATTGACATTGGCACTGCAGCATTTGCCTTGATGTGATTTTTAAAAGACAGGTCGGCTAATTATTAAACTCAAGTCATTCACATGTTCCTTTTGTTCTATCTGGCCATCCTCCTACATTTTGTATACAATGCCCCTCCTGAGATACTCATTTTTTTTTCAATATTTGAGCAGCTGGAAACTGTCAATGAAGAGAAAGCTAACATAAGGGAAATTACCAATAAGGCACCTAGCTAACTAGCACCAACAGCCTTGATTATTTCACAAACCACAGTACAACTATTCACGATATTACTCTCACTCTTTCATAGCTGCAACATGCCAATGTCCAGCGCTAGTGATCTCAAATCTTAAGTTTCCAAGGCTCCATTTCAGTGGCTCCTCTCTCCCATCCCCCGCTCCCAAACATCCTCCATGTTTGAGAGGGGACCCCCACTAACCATCACCCAGATGTTGGCAACCCTTCAACCACCCCTCTGGATCTCTCTCGGGTGTGGCGAGACAGGTAGCATCCTCCACCATGTGTCTACCTACCTGGAGGGTATTCCGGGGATCAACGCCCCAGCGGCCCGGTCCACGACCAGGCCTCCCTGTGGATCAGAGCCTAATCAACCAGGCTGTTACTGCTGGCCGCACGTAGTCCAACGTACGAACCACAGCCCGGTTGATCCGGCACAGACTAAGTATCTGTCCAGCTCCCTCTTGAAGACAGCCAGGGCCCTATTGGTAATTCCACTTATGCACGGTGGGAGGCTGTTGAACAGTCTTGGGCCCCGGACACTTATGGTGTTTTCTCTTAGTGTACCAATGGCGCCTCTACTTTTCATTGGGCGTAATTTGCACCGCCTGCCCAGTCTTTTACTTTCGTAGGGAGTGATTTCTGTGTGCTAGATCTGAAATTTCACCTGCTTTGAACGGAGATGTTAATGTACAGCAATATTCCAGCCTAGAGAGAAAAAGTGATTTAAAAATGATCATCATTGGCTTCGCCTTTCTTGTTTTGAATGTTCTCATTATCCATCCTATCATTTTCTTTGCAATTGTGATCGTGACACTATTGTGGTCCTTGAAAGTGTGGCATGTGTCGTTGATGAGCCCGGCTCCTCGCACGTACACCATTATTTTCTGGTATGAGGGCATCAACCCGATCTACCAGGTGAACAATAGTGTATACTGAATATAACCAGAATAAGCAGATGTTTATAACATTTATCTGACATTTTACAAGGCGTGTCTTGGATGGATGACACTCCTGTGATCTAGTCTATCACTACTAGTAACTTTGATAGTAATACTAATGTGTCCCTGGAAAGTAACACTTTTCCAGAGTATTTTACACCCTGTTAGTTTCATTTCTTTTTTTTTTCAGAGAATAATAGAAATCTGTTCACACTGAACATCATATTTTTTTTGTGTTCCACTGGATGTTTTTAGTAGCATCAATGGTTGACTCTTGGATGTTTTTAGTAGCATCAATGGTTGTCTCTTTGATGTTTTTAGTAGCATCAATGGTTGTCTCTTGGATATTTTTAGTAGCATCAATGGTTGTCTCTTGGATGTTTTTAGTAGCATCAATGGTTGTCTCTTGGATGTTTTTAGTAGCATCAATGGTTGTCTCTTAGATGTTTTTAGTAGCATCAATGGTTGTCTCTTGGATGTTTTTAGTAGCATCAATGGTTGTCTCTTGGATGTTTTTAGTAGCATCAATGGTTGCCTCTTGGATGTTTTTAGTAGCATCAATGGTTGTCTCTTGGATGTTTTTAGTAGCATCAATGGTTGCCTCTTGATGTTTTTGTAGCATCAATGTTGTCTCTTGATGTTTTAGCATCAAGGTTGCCTCTTGGATGTTTTTAGTAGCATCAATGGTTGTCTCTTGATGTTTTCAGTAGCATCAATGGTTGTCTCTTTGATGTTTTTAGTATCATCAATGGTTGTCTCTTGGATGTTTTTAGTAGCATCAATGGTTGTCTCTTGGATGTTTTTAGTAGCATCAAGGTTGCCTGATGTTTTTGTAGCATCAATGGTTGTCTTGATGTTTTTAGTAGCATCAATGGTTGCCTCTTGGATGTTTTTGTAGCATCAATGGTTGCCTCTTGATGTTTTTAGTAGCATCAATGGTTGTCTCTTGATGTTTTAGTAGCATCAATGGTTGCCTCTTGGATGTTTTTAGTAGCATCAATGGTTGTCTCTTGGATGTTTTTAGTAGCATCAATGGTTGTCTCTTGGATGTTTTTAGTAGCATCAATGGTTGTCTCTTGGATGTTTTTAGTAGCATCAATGGTTGTCTCTTGGATGTTTTTAGTAGCATCAATGGTTGTCTCTTGGATGTTTTCTGTAGCATCAATGGTTGTCTCTTTGATGTTTTTAGTAGCATCAATGGTTGTCTCTTGATGTTTTTAGTAGCATCAATGGTTGTCTCTTGATGTTTTTAGTAGCATCAATGGTTGTCTCTTGATGTTTTTAGTAGCATCAATGGTTGTCTCTTGGATGTTTTTAGTAGCATCAATGGTTGTCTCTTGATGTTTTTAGTAGCATCAATGGTTGCTCTCTTGGATGTTTTTAGTAGCATCAATGGTTGTCTCTTGGATGTTTTTAGTAGCATCAATGGTTGCCTCTTGGATGTTTTCAGTAGCATCAATGGTTGTCTCTTTGATGTTTTCAGTAGCATCAATGGTTGTCTCTTGATGTTTATAGCATCAAGGTTGTCTCTTGGATGTTTTTAGTAGCATCAATGGTTGTCTCTTGATGTTTTAGTAGCATCAATGGTTGTCTCTTGATGTTTTTAGTAGCATCAATGGTTGTCTCTTGATGTTTTTAGTAGCATCAATGGTTGTCTCTTGGATGTTTTTAGTAGCATCAATGGTTGTCTCTTGATGTTTTTAGTAGCATCAATGGTTGTCTCTTGGGTGTTTTTAGTAGCATCAATGGTTGTCTCTTGATGTTTTTAGTAGCATCAATGGTTGTCTCTTGATGTTTTTAGTAGCATCAATGGTTGTCTCTTGGATGTTTTTAGTAGCATCAATGGTTGCCTCTTTGATGTTTTCTAGTAGCATCAATGGTTGTCTCTTGATGTTTTCAGTAGCATCAATGGTTGCCTCTTGATGTTTTTAGTAGCATCAATGGTTGTCTCTTTGATGTTTTAGTAGCATCAATGGTTGCTCTTGATGTTTTTAGTAGCATCAATGGTTGCCTCTTGATGTTTTTAGTAGCATCAATGGTTGCCTCTTGGATGTTTTTAGTAGCATCAATGGTTGTCTCTTTGATGTTTTAGTAGCATCAATGGTTGTCTCTTTGATGTTTTAGTAGCATCAATGGTTGCCTCTTGGATGTTTTTAGTAGCATCAATGGTTGCCTCTTGATGTTTTTAGTAGCATCAATGGTTGCTCTGATGTTTTTAGTAGCATCAATGGTGTCTCTTTGATGTTTTTAGTAGCATCAATGGTTGTCTCTGATGTTTGTAGCATCATGGTTGCCTCTGATTTTTAGTAGCATCAATGGTTGTCTTTTGATGTTTTTAGTAGCATCAATGGTTGTCTCTTGGATGTTTTTAGTAGCATCAATGGTTGCTCTTGGATGTTTTTAGTAGCATCAAGTTGTCTCTTGATGTTTTTAGTAGCATCAATGGTTGTCTCTTGGATGTTTTTAGTAGCATCAATGGTTGTCTCTTGGATGTTTTTAGTAGCATCAATGGTTGCCTCTTGGATGTTTTCTGTAGCATCAATGGTTGTCTCTTTGATGTTTTCAGCAGCATCAAGGGTTGCCTCTTGGATGTTTTTAGTAGCATCAATGGTTGTCTCTTTGATGTTTTCAGTAGCATCAATGGTTGTCTCTTGGATGTTTTTAGTAGCATCAATGGTTGTCTCTTGGATGTTTTTAGTAGCATCAATGGTTGCCTCTTGGATGTTTTTAGTAGCATCAATGGTTGCCTCTTGGATGTTTTTAGTAGCATCAATGGTTGCCTCTTGGATGATTTTAGTAGCATCAATGGTTGCCTCTTGGATGTTTTTAGTAGCATCAATGGTTGTCTCTTTGATATTTTCAGTAGCATCAATGGTTGTCTCTTTGATGTTTTCAGTAGCATCAATGGTTGCCTCTTGGATGTTTTCAGTAGCATCAATGGTTGCCTCTTGGATGTTTTTAGTAGCATCAATGGTTGTCTCTGATGTTTTCAGTAGCATCAATGGTTGTCTCTGATGTTTTCAGTAGCATCAATGGTTGTCTCTGATGTTTTCAGTAGCATCAATGGTTGCCTCTTGGATATTTTTAGTAGCATCAATGGTTGTCTTTTGGATGTTTTTAGTAACATCAATGGTTGCCTCTTGGATGTTTTTAGTAGCATCAATGGTTGCCTCTTGGATGTTTTCCTTAGCATCAATGGTTGCCTCTTGTACAAATTCTAATATCGTCTGCAAAGGATGACAGTGTTCTCATTTATCTATGTTAAATATGAAAATGAGAAAAAAATTGGGGCGAGTACTGTGCCTTGAGGCACAAAATTTTTCAATGTGTAGGCCTTTGTTCTTCGCTGACTATAACATTTTGGGTCAGATTTGTTAGCAAGGTAAAGATCCACCCTGTCACTTGTGCACTAATGTGCGCTACTACACCATGATTATTCTTGTCAAAGGCTGTTGCAAAATCAGTGTATGTTATGTCGTCATTCTGCTCGCTTCTCAGTGCATTCAAAACAAAGCATTGCAAGGCAGGAGCGACCTGGTAACATGTTTGTGCAACTGTTGTAGTTTCATGTATATAGCGATCTTATTTAATAATATTCAAAGAGTTTGATGATGTGGGAATAGTTTCATGCGAATATTTTACTGCCACTTTTATAGTGGGCTATTTTTTTTTCTGACAGTTGGATGACGCCTGAATTCTCAGTAAGACATTCAATACATGTGACCTTTGGCTAGGTTTCCTTGCCAGGTTTATGCTGTTAGCGGCCCGTTGTCTGACAGCCATTACAAGTCTGGTTGATCTAGCACTTTCCAGTAGTAATCCAGGATCCCCTCGAAGAATTCTTCGTCTTGGGCCAGGGATGTTGACACTAAGTTTTCTCTTGTTTGTTTATATGGTACCCCTGCTTTTCACTTTCAGGCAGACGACTTTAAGATAGCTTCACCCAACCTAACTAACTCCCTCTAACTCCAAAAAAAGTATTTACGTCTCATAACAGAGTGTCTTGGGTATGCGTTTTGCAAATGACTTAATATTTATTGTCAATGACGGAAATCAAAGCCTTAAAACATGCTACACATATTTTGTATTCATAAAAAAAGGGTAAACTTTGTGTTATCAGTTTAAGTTATCTTCAATACTCAACACTTGGTACTGCAATACATACACCTTACACGTCTACAATAATGTTTAATAATACATAATACAAGATGTAAAAAAATCCTTTTCCTATTTCAAAAATGATTACATTATTATGGTAAAAAATATGAAAATGTAGTTATGTGCATACGATAAGTTAAGGACTGGGGGAGATGGCTCCATCACATGTCCTCCCATGCCTTTACACTACTACACATGAAAATACACCGGACTTCATTTTCACTAACCTGAAGTAACTAATCAGAGAATCTCAAATGCGATATACTTATATCACAGCCTCACCAGAGCGAACTGACATGTTCCATTAAGAACAACAAGGCACAACACCGTGACCGGAACAATACACAAATAACCCGTTAGTGTGACTGTAAATGATCCATGTCAGACTGAAACGTCGTCGTAAGATGACTCACAAAATCGTAATGACACGATTGCAAACCATACCACGGGTGGTATTCAACCCCGCGGTCAGTCTTAAAACTCCAGACCGTCGCGTAAGCCACTGGGCCAGCTAGCTTCAGTAAGATTCATCCAACTAGGTATATTTCTACACCATAGGAAGGTTAGCATAGGCACCACTGTGTCCACAAATGCAAGTTTTTTTACAGACGAATCTCCCGCTAGCATGGCCGTGACGATTAGAGATTCGTCTGTAAAAACTTGCATTTGTGGACACAGTGGTACCTATGCTAACCTTCCTATGGTGTAGAAATATACCTAGTTGGATGAATCTTATTGAAGCTAGCTGGCCCAGTGGCTTACGCGACGGTCTGGAGTTTTAAGACTCTCTGACCGCGGGTTCGAACCCCACCGGTGGTATGGTTCGTCGTGGTAAGTTCGTCTCTCCTACGTGCGGGTTATTTGTGACATTTCCCATTTCTTGTATCAGTTGCTCCATGTCTACATACACCCCACTAATGGTGCTGGAACACTTGTATGTTCTGCTGTGGACACTGGGCTTTGCATTAACGTCTATTTTATTTTCAGTGCTTGTGTTACTTGTTGGCTTAATTGCAAAACCCAGATCAACTCTTCGAAGGTTTATTTGCAATTAGAAACCAGAAGACTGGAGACACTGCTTCAGAAGAGTCTTGGATGGATGACGTCACCGGGTGAGGGAAGGTGGGTCGCTGGAGACTGTTGATATTGACGCCCGCGGCGGCACTCTCTCAAACACCGGCTTCTTCTTATCAAATCTGCTCAAATTACTCAAAATCTACATCCCACCGCTGCCACCATTTGTTGCGTGGAGGTTCTTTCGTAGATTGGGTAATGAACAGACGAGTTTGGGACGGTAACTTGGTATATTAGACAGGGTGGAATCTCAGAGTTCGCAAGCCTGCGTCTATCTCTATTCGGTGTCTGGATGGAACTGAGGCACTGCCCCGAGCAGGGCTCATAGCGTTCAAAGGGTTGACCTTTGACATGGGTGACCTTTGACATTGGGCTAACGATGCAGGTTGCATCGGTTGGTCACGTGAGCAGAAACGGTTATACCCTATGAACTCTCACTGAGCTTACAGTGACACTTGCAACTGATACAGTCGATTCTGAATTATTACTTGAGGCTGTGAGACTACTGTATCTCTGTATTTCATCTACATGTGTATCTTCAGCTGTTGTGTCCGCACACATGTCCACGTCCACACTTTCAGCTGAAGCTGAACTCAGCGCACTGTTTTGTGTACTATCCTCAGGTCTGTGGGAGGCACTCCAATGGAATCATGGTTTTCGATTTCGTTGTTGGTTTGACATTCGTCTGAATTGGTTTTGGTCTGCGTTTCATGCAATTTCTTTTTTTTTTTTTTTACCAGATCAGACTAGATAGAAATAGTTCTTTATTTTGAGGAAAAATATTGGCCAGTATGTCTGAACTCTTTACGTATAAACCTTTGTCTTTGTCATATCCAGAAAACAAGAGTAGTTTTTCACACAATTCTTCTTTTGTATATTAGATAAACTAATACATATTAGATTCTGTTGTCCTGGTTAACTGTCTGGTTAATGAATACAACTGGCCAGTATGGTGGGTGGGTGGTAGTAGGGAGGGTAGTCTGGGGGTGGGTTGATCTTGCTGCCAGCCCAATACTCCCCGTGCTCCTCCCTCCCTCCCTCCCTCCCTCTCTCCTCTCACCACACCTTCACTTACCTCTGCCCCCTCTTCCTCTCAACACTCACCCCAACCACTTGTCTCCCCTCAACACTCACCCCGGCCACCTGTCTCCCCTAAACACACCTTTAAATACTACTGCCCCTGCTCCCTCTCTCCCCTCAACGCTCACCCCGGCCACCTGTCTCCCCTCAACACACCTTTAACCACCACTGCCTCCCTCATCACTGTACCCAGTGTCCTTGCTTATCTGGGTCACTGGGCCAAACACATACCGACCATTATTATTTCACATGTTTGTTGATCATCTTAACTTTAAGTGCTCCAGCTAGATCACTGATGCACGTCACCGTTTATATTGATGGTTCTCTTTCAGTGTTCCACAAACAATCCATGGAAAATTTATAAGCTCGTAAATGAAGAGGGTCGCAGACTTCCATTACACTGGTCAACATTTTTTGAAAAGTTGTATGCTTCTTCAATGAGATTAGTTAATTCTTATGTATTTTCATGTAATGAATCCAAATATCACACTGAAAAATGCTTATTGGTTATAGGTTTAAAGATACGAGACATGTAATATTTGATTATTTGATTATAACGTACAATATGTGTCAGTATGTTTTAAACTCTAATCCGTACCTACTGTCTGCCTTTGTGCTTGACTCTTATAGTGGGCTGAAGAATCATCTCTTGCCAATGTCCAGCAATAGTCTGCAAGCATTCTTGTGTCCCATTTACCATGGTACCATTTTTCCATTGATGAAATATCTTGGTGAAACCTTTCACCATGTTCGTCACTAACTGCCCCACAGTTCACTGGAAAAAAGTCTAAATGTGAGTTCAGAAAGTTTAAGTGACATGTTACATCCCATGTTCTTGTAAGCCTTGATGAGGTTTTCCACCAATTCTTCATAGTTGTCTTCCCTTCTGTTTCCCAGAAATTCCTTCGCCATTAACTTGAATGCTTCCCAAGCAGCTTTCTCCTCCCCATGAAGGTCTGTTTCAAAGTCACCATCTTTAAGAAGCTCTCGAATCTGAGGACCATTGAAGACTCCCTCTCTTATCTTAGCGTCGCTCAGTGAAGGGAATTTTGATGTTAAATACTTGAATCCCTGACCGGATTTGTCCATAGCTATTACAAAGTTTTTCACGATCCGCAGTTTTGTGTGTAGTGGTGGTAGCAAAAATTTTCATCCCAGGCTCCAATGATTGACGAGGTGGCCAGTCTCTCCTGATGTAGTGGGAACCTCTTGTACGGCTGTCCCATTCACATATTTATTATAAGTTTAAAAAGTGTTTGGTTAAGAAAATCACCTGCCTTTCACCTCAAAATATAAACTTGGAGAGCACAACCACCTTCTATGACTGCTGGAATAATAATGAAGGTCAGTGAGACTGTGAGTGTGGTCAGAAATACACTGCCGCAAGCAATGACACGTAGGTCTATATTGAAATGTAGACCTAACAAACAATTTTAACCATGATATTCATTATCAGTGATCTAAAATTAGTTGGAAATTGCTACTCTGGTCTCGGAAGCATTTTGGTTGTTGACCATGATACCTGTCAACCTCGCACCTCCACCTTCCATCCCACATTGTATAGCTACCATGATCTACATGATATTTTACAATGTTAGCGAAGGATCTAATTATATTTAACACACACCAGTAACGCAAGATGGCATTCCTTGTCATACCCCATCACACAGAATGGGTATATGACAGCCTGAGTTAGTAGACTTCACTAAGGCAATGAGGATTTCCTCAAACATTCAACTGACCGTTCAGTAACTACGGTAGCTCTTAAGGTTTCCTTCTAACAGGGCTAATGTGTTTTCACAGCAGGATAAACAGTCTGGGTGACATGTCACGCACATAATATAAACGATGAGGACCAGCATGCAAAACAAAAAAACACGGTTT
The DNA here is from genome assembly GCA_009830355.1 of Cherax destructor. Taxonomy (NCBI): domain Eukaryota; kingdom Metazoa; phylum Arthropoda; class Malacostraca; order Decapoda; family Parastacidae; genus Cherax; species Cherax destructor. The sequence continues at coordinate 30,618 of WNWK01006719.1, read as the reverse complement.
CCTACGCTTACATGCACATCTTCGGAGAAACTGGAATCAAGATTAGCACATTTTATAAGTAGTGAAGTGGCTTTTAAGTAATATACCTGTGACCTAATGAGGCAAGGTATAAATAAGGGATGTAGCCTTAGTTACTCCATGTCTTTCAACTGCACTACCTAACTCTGGTCATTAGAAAGTGTTCAAACTCCAGTAATTATTGTACAACACGGGAGCTATATTTGAATGTCCTTCATATATAAAGTCTGATTGAAATGTATTATAAAAGAAGCGTAACAGTAGACCTACTGTCCCATGCTACGTAATGTAGACCTACTATCCCATGCGACGTAATGTAAACCTACTATCCCATGCTACGTAATGTAAACCTAATGTTCCATGTTACGTAATGTAAACCTACTGTAACATGCTACGTAATATAGACCTACTGTCCCATGCTACGTAATGTAGACCTACTATCCCATGCTACGTAATGTAGACCTACTATCCCATGCTACGTAATGTAGACCTACTATCCCATGCTACGTAATGTAAACCTACTATCCCATGCTACGTAATGTAAACCTAATGTTCCATGCTACGTAATGTAAACCTACTGTAACATGCTACGTAATGTAGACCTATCCCATGCTACGTAATATAGACTTACTGACCCATGCTACGTAATATAGACCTACTGTCCCATGCTACGTAATGTAGACCTGTCCCATGCTACATAATGTAGACCTGTCCCATGCTACGTAATGTAGACCTACTGTCCCATGTTACGTAATGTAGACCTACTGTCCCATGCTACGTAATGTAGACCTACTATCCCATGCTACATAATGTAGACCTACTGTCCCGTGCTACGTAATGTAGACCTACTGTCCCGTGCTACGTAATGTAGACCTACTGTCCCGTGCTACGTAATGTAGACCTACTGTCCCGTGCTACGTAATGTAGACCTACTGTCCCGTGCTACGTAATGTAGACCTACTGTCCCGTGCTACGTAATGTAGACCTACTGTCCCATGCTACGTAATGTAGACCTACTGTCCCATGCTACTCACCGTAGACCTACTGTCCCATGCTACTCACCGTAGACCTACTTTTCCATGCTACTCACCGTAGACCTACTGTCCCATGCTACGTACTATAGACCTACTGTCCCATGCTACGTACTGTAGACCTACTGTCCCATGCTACGTACTGTAGACCTGTCCCATGCTACGTACTGTAGACCTACTGTCACATGCTGCGTAATGTAGACCTACTGTCCCATGCTACTCACCATAGACTTACTATACCATGCTACATAATGCAGACCTACTGACCCATGCTACTCACTGTAGACCTACTGTCACATGTTATGTAATGTAGACCTACTGTCCCATGCTACTCACCGTAGACCTACTGTCCCATGCTACTCACTAAAGTAGACAAACTGATCCATGCTACTCACTACAGTAGAAATACTGTCCATGCTGCTCACTGTACACCTATTGTCCCATGCTACTTTCTACAGTAGACCTACTGTCCCATGCTACTCACTACAGTAGACCTACTGCCCCATGCTACTCACTACAGTAGACCTACTGTCCCATGCTACTCAGCAGTACACGTACTTGCTACTCATTCAGTACTAAAGTTTGTAGGTACAGTACTTGCAGTTATCACACAGGCTTGTAACATGTGTAGCATGTAGCTATGACACAAGCTTGTAACATGTGTAGCATGTAGCTATGACACAAGCTTGTAACATGTGTAGCATGTAGCTATGACACAAGCTTGTAACATGTGTAGCATGTACCTATGACACAAGCTTGTAACATGTGTAGCATGTAGCTATGACACAAGCTTGTAACATGTGTAGCATGTAGCTATGACACAAGCTTGTAACATGTGTAGCATGTACCTATGACACAAGCTTGTAACATGTGTAGCATGTAGCTATGACAAGGTAACATGTGTAGCATGTAGCTATGACACAAGCTTGTAACATGTGTAGCATGTAGCTATGACAAGGTAACATGTGTAGCATGTAGCTATGACACAAGCTTGTAACTGTGTAGCATGTAGCTATGACACAAGCTTGTAACATGTGTAGCATGTACCTATGACACAAGCTTGTAACATGTGTAGCATGTAGCTATGACACAAGCTTGTAACATGTGTAGCATGTACCTATGACACAAGCTTGTAACATGTGTAGCATGTAGCTGTGACACAAGCTTGTGACATGTGTAGCATGTAGTTATGACACAAGCTTGTAACATGTGTAGCATGTAGCTGTGACACAAGCTTGTAACATGTGTAGCATGTAGCTATGACACAAGCTTATAACATGTGTAGCATGTAGCTATGACACAGATTTGTGACATGTGTAGCATGTAGCTGTGACACAAGCTTGTAACATGTGTAGCATGCAGCTATGACACAAGCTTTTATCATGTGCAGCATGTACCTATGACACAAGCTTTTAACATGTGCAGCATGTACCTATGACACAAGCTTTTAACATGTGCAGCATGCAGCTATGACACAAGCTTTTAACATGTGCAGCATGTAGCTATGACACAAGCTTTTAACATGTGCAGCATGTAGCTATGACACAAGCTTGTAACATGTGTAGCATGTAGCTATGACACAAGCTTGTAACATGTGTAGCATGTAGCTATGACACAAGCTTGTAACATGTGTAGCATGTAGCTATGACACAAGCTTGTGACATGTGTAGCTTGTAGATGTGACACAGGCTTGTGACATGTGTAGCATGTAGCTGTGACACAGGCTTGTAACATGTGTAGCATGTAGCAGTGACACAAGCTTTTAACATGTGTAGCATGTAGCTATGACGCAAGCTTGTGACATGTGTAGCATGTAGCTATGACAAGCTTGTAACATGTGTAGCATGTAGCTATGACAAGCTTGTAACATGTGTAGCATGTAGTTATGACACAAGCTTGTAACATGTGTAGCATGTAGTTATGACACAAGCTTGTAACATGTGTAGCATGTAGTTATGACACAAGCTTGTAACATGTGTAGCATGTAGTTATGACACAAGCTTGTAACATGTGTAGCATGTAGCTACGACACAAGCTTGTAACATGTGTAGCATGTAGCTATGACACAAGCTTGTAACATGTGTAGCATGTAGCTGTGACACAAGCTTGTAACATGTGTAGCATGTAGCTATGACAAGCTTGTAACATGTGTGGCATGTAGTTATGACACAAGCTTGTAACATGTGTAGCATGTAGCTATGACACAAGCTCGTAACATGTGTAGCATGTAGCTATGACAAGCTTGTAACATGTGCAGCATGTAGCTATGACACAAGCTTGTAACATGTGTAGCATGTAGCTACGACACAAGCTTGTGACATGTGTAGCATGTAGCTATGACACAAGCTTGTAACATGTGTAGCATGTAGCTGTGACACAAGCTTGTAACATGTGTAGCATGTAGCTGTGACACAAGCTTGTAACATGTGTAGCATGTAGCTATGACACAAGCTTGTAACATGTGTAGCATGTAGCTATGACACAAGCTTGTAACATGTGTAGCATGTAGTTATGACACAAGCTTGTAACATGTGTAGCATGTACCTATGACACAAGCTTGTAACATGTGTAGCATGTAGCTATGACACAAGCTTGTAACATGTGTAGCATGTACCTATGACACAAGCTTTTAACATGTGTAGCATGTAGCTGTGACACAAGCTTGCAACATGTGTAGCATGTAGCTATGACACAAGCTTGTAACATGTGTAGCATGTAGCTATGACACAAGCTTGTAACATGTGTAGCATGTAGCTATGACACAAGCTTGTAACATGTGTAGCATGTAGCTGTGACACAAGCTTGTAACATGTGTAGCATGTAGCTATGACTCAAGCTTGTGACATGTGTAGCATGTAGTTATGACACAAGCTTGTAACATATGTAGCATGTAGCTATGACACAAGCTTGTAACATGTGTAGCATGTAGCTATGACACAGGTTTGTGACATGTGTAGCATGTAGCTGTGACACAAGCTTTTAACATGTGTAGCATGTAGCTGTGACACAAGCTTTTAACATGTGTAGCATGTAGCTATGACACAAGCTTTTAACATGTGCAGCATGTAGCTACGACACAAGCTTGTGACATGTGTAGCATGTAGCTACGACACAAGCTTGTGACATGTGTAGCATGTAGCTACGACACAAGCTTGTAACATGTGTAGCATGTAGCTATGACACAAGCTTGTGACATGTGTAGCATGTAGCTATGACACAAGCTTGTGACATGTGTAGCATGTAGCTACGACACAAGCTTGTGACATGTGTAGCATGTAGCTGTGACACAGGCTTGTGACATGTGTAGCATGTAGCTGTGACACAGGCTTGTGACATGTGTAGCATGTAGCTGTGACACAGGCTTGTGACATGTGTAGCATGTAGCTGTGACACAGGCTTGTGACATGTGTAGCATGTAGCTGTGACACAGGCTTGTGACATGTGTAGCATGTAGCTGTGACACAGGCTTGTGACATGTGTAGCATGTAGCTGTGACACAAGCTTGTGACATGTGTAGCATGTAGCTGTGACACAGGCTTGTGACATGTGTAGCATGTAGCTGTGACACAGGCTTGTGACATGTGTAGCATGTAGCTGTGACACAGGCTTGTGACATGTGTAGCATGTAGCTGTGACACAGGCTTGTGACATGTGTAGCATGTAGCTGTGACACAGGCTTGTGACATGTGTAGCATGTAGCTGTGACACAGGCTTGTGACATGTGTAGCATGTAGCTATGACATGCTACACAGGTCACTACCAGGTCCACGGTTCGATCCTTCCGTTCATCTTTGTTTATTAATTTACAGTCGTTTATTACGACTTAATCTGGGTTCAGGGACTAAATGACTTTGTAGGAAGTAGAAAAGATTTACTGCAACAGTTATTGGGTTGTGTTAAAGAGGCAGCGGAGTACTACAACCTCAGAGAAAGCACGCATTAACTATTTTGTTTATATTGTGATTTCATATAATTTTATATTGCTGATATTTTCATTAATAGCTAAAATGAAAATTTCATGTTTTATACTGTTATTTGATTTACTATATTAGCAGTATGTCTCCGCTGGTAAGCCGGGACATACATCTCGTAACTCTGTGCAACTCTGTTCACAGAGCATTAGTTAGACTTAACGATATTTGACGTTGCCATAGGTTGTGTCGTGGGGACACTATATATCTGGTCCTGAATTCAACTCTAGAACTACATTTGTTCTGGCATCTACATACTGTCGTAACCGGGAAATTGGACTTGGTGCACTCGCTTTAAGTAGTAAGGGAGTTTCATGCTTTTTGTGTAGGATCTGTTGAAGATTCACTGCTAGGGTCGTGTTTAGTTTCCTTGATTCCTTGCCTGATGCTGTGCTGTTCTCCGCTGCTTCGAGCATTATTGCTGTTTAGTGAATGAGTCGTCATATTGTTGAAGCAAGCTGTTTCCCTTGATGGTTCAGAAGTTACATTATTTAAGGACTTGTTGGCAATCATACTAAGTCGAGTCTTTACCGAGAATTACAGGGCATTTACACACACACACACAAATACACACAATTACTCGTGTACCTATTATGAGTAAGTCTAATCACAGCAATGTACCAGACGGTAGTTATTAATACTAGTACAATCCCAACATGCTACTGATAAGCCACGTAATTGGCAGGACAAATGAACTAGAATACTCTTGACAAACTGTTAGGAAACCAGAAACAGGTTAGATGCCAGAGGGATATCAATAAGTTAACCTTCTAGTATTCTTTGGAGATATCTTCACTTAGTAGATATTGTATTTTGTAAGACGGGGTCATAGACGGTGCCACTGCCGGAGACATGCACACACGTTCTCTTTCCAAATCTTTCGTATTAAAGTCCTGCAGCTTAGTGGTAAACAGAGCTAGACCTGCCCCCCCCCCTCCTCCATACACACGCACACCCACCCGTTACCTATGATCTACAAGTCAATGAACGTAGAACGGTTGCTAAAGATCTGGAAGACAGCGAAAATAATGCCCATATTTAAGAAAGAGGATGTAACCAGGTACTCCAGTATTTTTAAAATGCCCGCCTAGGCACATGCGTGTATGAGCTCCCAGTGCTGTGAGGCGGAGAGAGATGCGTAGGCCGCTACCTTCCCCCACACTCTCCCGCCTGCTGCTGGACTGACACCATCTTTTAGAACCTCGGTTCTGGTACCCCCCTCACCACGGTCTAGCCTTCCATGGATTTACCCTAGGAAGTACGCGAAAATTAGAGGCCGTGAATTTTTGTTATAATACACTCAGAGATGTGTACAAAGAGACGTACAAGCAAGTTGCAATGTGTCCAAGATAAATGTATACAAAGAGAGAGAAGCAAGCTACAATGTGACAAAGACAGAAGTGTACAAAGAGTGAGAGAAGCAAATTGCAAGCATAACGCACCGTAGGACATTATTATAAGTTTATCAGCAACTGGTGCAGCGTGAAGAGAAGCACGAGACAAAAACCAGCTTGGCTGGCAGGCAGCTGCCTCTTCCTCCACACCACAACACGCTTGGGCTGCCGCATATCTCACCCGTGAGAGCACTGAGTCGCAATCACACGATCCTAGGTTCGATTCTCCGCCACAGGAAAACATTTAGACAAGTTACCTTACATCCTTGTTGCCCCTGCCCACCTAGAAGAAAAATAGTACCTACGTTGGCTTACTGTTGCGGGTCGCATCCTGGAATGTCTGGGGAAAGCTCCGGTACTACTGAAATGTCATATACTACTTAAGAAAACTGCAGTATCTGCTGCTAGTATTCAAGTGTTGGCCAAAATGTATCAGTTTACCTTATGATAAAATATCCACATACTCGCCTCTCGCTTAGTCTATATATAAAAATCATGACGCACAGTTCCCCTCCCGCACTATGGGAGGCAGCAAGCAGGAAAAACAAAACAAAATATATATATATATATATATACCGCCACAAAGGCTGGTCCAAGATATGGCAACATGAAGAAGGAAATTAAATAAGGAAAGTGAAGAGAATAGTATTAGTAACGAAAAATGAAAAATATATAAACTAGAATTCAACAAGATCTAGTAGCGGAAGAAGAGCAGAGAGAAGAAAACAGAGTTGAAGATGTGAGGAAAGAAGAGTTTACTCTGGGTTAACCTCCAATCCAGGCTTATATTTCCACCGGGGTCTTTTAGGTCCTCTATACTAGGAATGAAACCGACTAACTCCTTGATGTTTATTTACTTTAAGCTAACAAGAGGCAGCAGGAGTAAAGAGACTTGCCAACACGTCTCGCCTGCGTCGCCTAAGGATTAAACTCAGGCACTTTAGCTTGTGAACGCAATGATCCACCACTTCCCCTGGGCGAATATAACACGTATAGTACGGTAGCGATGAGGACAAGATAGTATTGTGTACTACCATACCAGTTTCCACCACCAGTCAACTACACCACATAAACCAAACCTTCCGCAGTGCGCAGCTTCGCTCTCCTATTAACTCTTAAATAGTGGAAACAATTAGCTAGATTAATTTTCTCGATCATATTTCATTATACATGACGGGTTTCATACGTTACATAACGAAATCCGCCATTTTGAGCAAGGAGACTTCAGTAAAGCGATCAATATATCAAGCATATAAAGGAAGTGTACAACGATAGTTAACTTGAGTAAGGAAAAGTTATGTTACAAAAATTGTACCAAACAATTTCTAACATTTTACAAAATTATTTGCGGAGACTTGAAATCTTCCCCTCCCATCCCCCCTCCCCCCCCCGCCAACACGCTGATAATCATCTGCATGATGGTAAACATGTACGTATAATATACTTCTATTTTAACGCGATAAAATGAATCTACTAAATATTGTTGAACGTTCATGAACTCTGCCTGGTACAAGACCTAGCAGAGCCAAGACAACTTTTTGTGGTGACTACCATGCGTGGACACCACCAGCCTGGCGTCACACCTCTAACTCCCACGCAGCTCTTACAGGCAACTCACGTACACCGACTCTTACAGGCAACTCAGGCACACCGACTCTCACAGGCAACTCAGGCACACCGACTCTCACAGGCAACTCAGGCACACCGACTCTCACAGGCAACTCAGGCACACCGACTCTCACAGGCAACTCAGGCACACCGACTCTCACAGGCAACTCAGGCACACCGACTCACAGGCAACTCAGGCACACCGACTCTCACAGGCAACTCAGGACACCGACTCTACAGGCAACTCAGGTCACCGACCTCACAGGACCGACTCACAGGCACACCGACTCTCACAGGCACACCGACTCTCACAGGCACACCGACTCTCACAGGCACACCGACTCTCACAGGCACACCGACTCTCACAGGCACACCGACTCTCACAGGCAACTCAGGCACACCGACTCTCACAGGCAACTCAGGCACACCGACTCTCACAGGCAACTCAGGCACACCGACTCTCACAGGCAACTCAGGCACACCGACTCTCACAGGCAACTCAGGCACACCGACTCTCACAGGCAACTCAGGCACACCGACTCTCACAGGCAACTCAGGCACACCGACTCTCACAGGCAACTCACGTTCACCGACTCTCACAGGCAACTCACGTTCACCGACTCTCACAGACAACTCACGTACACCGACTCTCACAGGCAACTCACGTACACCGACTCTTACAGGCAACTCACGTACACAGACTCTTACAGGCAACTCACGTACACCGACTCTTACAGGCAACTCACGTACACCGACTCTTACAGGCAACTCACGTACACCGACTCTTACAGGCAACTCACGTACACCGACTCTTACAGGCAACTCACGTACACCGACTCTTACAGGCAACTCACGTACACCGACTCTTACAGGCAACTCACGTACACCGACTCTTACAGGCAACTCACGTACACCGACTCTTACAGGCAACTCACGTACACCGACTCTTACAGGCAACTCACGTACACCGACTCTTACAGGCAACTCACGTACACCGACTCTTACAGGCAACTCACGTACACCGACTCTTACAGGCAACTCACGTACACCGACTCTTACAGGCAACTCACGTACACCGACTCTTACAGGCAACTCACGTACACCGACTCTTACAGGCAACTCACGTACACCGACTCTTACAGGCAACTCACGTACACCGACTCTTACAGGCAACTCACGTACACCGACTCTTACAGGCAACTCACGTACACCGACTCTTACAGGCAACTCACGTACACCGACTCTTACAGGCAACTCACGTACACCGACTCTTACAGGCAACTCACGTACACCGACTCTTACAGGCAACTCACGTACACCGACTCTTACAGGCAACTCACGTACACCGACTCTTACAGGCAACTCACGTACACCGACTCTTACAGGCAACTCACGTACACCGACTCTTACAGGCAACTCACGTACACCGACTCTTACAGGCAACTCACGTACACCGACTCTTACAGGCAACTCACGTACACCGACTCTTACAGGCAACTCACGTACACCGACTCTTACAGGCAACTCACGTACACCGACTCTTACAGGCAACTCACGTACACCGACTCTTACAGGCAACTCACGTACACCGACTCTTACAGGCAACTCACGTACACCGACTCTTACAGGCAACTCACGTACACCGACTCTTACAGGCAACTCACGTACACCGACTCTTACAGGCAACTCACGTACACCGACTCTTACAGGCAACTCACGTACACCGACTCTTACAGGCAACTCACGTACACCGACTCTTACAGGCAACTCACGTACACCGACTCTTACAGGCAACTCACGTACACCGACTCTTACAGGCAACTCACGTACACCGACTCTACAGGCAACTCACGTACACCGACTCTTACAGGCAACTCACGTACACCGACTCTTACAGGCAACTCACGTACACCGACTCTTACAGGCAACTCACGTACACCGACTCTTACAGGCAACTCACGTACACCGACTCTTACAGGCAACTCACGTACACCGACTCTTACAGGCAACTCACGTACACCGACTCTTACAGGCAACTCACGTACACCGACTCTTACAGGCAACTCACGTACACCGACTCTTACAGGCAACTGTGGTAGTGATGGGTGTGGTGGTGGTGGTTGCAGGTGGGGGTGCGGGGATGATGGGTGTGGTGATAGTGAGGGTAAAAGGCACCCTACACCTACACCCAAACCCACCCACACACACACACACACACACACACACATACACACACACATACACACACCCACACACACACACACACACACACACCAGCAGGAGGCCAAGGCAAGAATATGATGAGCGTAATAGAACGATGGTTGACACACTGGCTGAAGTGGCCAGAAGGGCTCATGCGAGCAGGGCGAAGCTACTGATCATGGGTGACTTCAACCACAAGGAAATCGATTGGGAGAACTTGGAGCCACATGGGGAGGCCAAGAAACGTGGAGGGCTAAGATGGAGGTGGTACTGGAAAACTTCATGTACCAACACGTAAGGGACACTACCAGAGAGAGAGAGAGGAGAGGACGAACCAGCGAGACTGGACCTAGTATTCACCTTGAGTAGTACAGATATTGAGGACATCACATATGAAAGACCCCTTGGGGCCAGCGATCATGTGGTTTTAAGCTTCGAATACACAGTAGAGTTACAAGTGGAGGGGTGCGCAGGAAGGGCCGGACGAATGAAGTCAAACTACAAGAAAAGGGACTACGCGGGCATGAAGAACTTCCTGAACGGGGTTCAGTGGGACAGAACTGGCAGGGAAGTCAGTAAACGAGATGATGGAATATGTGACAATAATATGCAAAAAAGCTGTGGAGAGGTTTTGTACCCAAGGGTAACAGGAATAATAAAAAAGCCAGGATGAGCCCGTGGTTCACCCAAAGGTGCAGGGAGGCCAAAACCAAGTGTGCAAGGGAATGGAATAAGTATAGAAGGCAAAGAACCCAGAAGAATAAGGAGAGCAGTCGTACAGCCAGAAATGAATATGCACAGGTAAGAAGGGAGGCCCAACGACAATATGAAAATGACATAGCAGCGAAAGCCAAATCTGATCCGAAGCTGTTGTACAGCCACATCATGAGGAAAACAACAGTCAAGGACCAGGTGATCAGGCTAAGGAAGGAAGGAGGAGAGATAACAAGAAACGACCGTGAAGTATGTGAGGAACTCAACATGAGATTCAAAGAAGTGTTCACAGAAGAGACAGAAGGGACTCCAGAAAGAGGGAGAGGTGGGGTACACCACCAAGTGTTGGACACAATACATACAACTGAGGAAGAAGTTAAGAGGCTGCTGAGTGAGCTAGATACCTAAAAGGCGATGGGGCCGGATAACATCTCTCCATGGGTCCTGAGAAAGGAAGCAGAGGCACTATGTGTACCCCTACAACAATATTCAACACATCGACCTGACGACAGAAGAGATAGGGGGGACATGATAACGACATATAAAATACTGAGAGGAATTGACAAGGTGGATAGAGACAGAATGTTCCAGAGCTGGGACACAGCAACAAGGGGACACAGTTGGAAGTTGAAGACTCAGATGAATCACAGGGATATTAGGAAGTATTTCTTCAGTCACAAAGCAGTCAGGAAGTGGAATAGTTTGGGAAGCGATGTAGTGGAGGCAGGATCCATTCATAGTTTTAAGAAGAGGAATGATAAAGCTCATGGTGCAGGGAAAGTGACTCAGTAGCGGCCAGTGAAGAGGCGGGGCCAGGAGCTATGAGTCGACCCCTGCAACTACAACTAGGTGAGTACACACAATGTCGCTGACACAGGATATTCCAGAGATGGGACACAGAAACAAGGGGTCACAATTGAAAGTTGAAGACTCAAATGAGTCACAGGGATCTTAGGAAGTATTTCTTTAGTAAAAGAATTGTCAGGAAGTAGGACAATCTGGAGAGTGATGTAGTGGAAGCAGTAGCTTTAAGAAGATATACGATAAAGCTCTCGGAGCAGGGAGAGAGTGGACCTAGTAACGACCAGCGAAGAGGCGGGGGCCAGGAGCTACGACTCGACCCCTGCAACCACAAATAGACGAGTACAAATAGGTGAGTACGCATACAGTATATATGGTAAGGTCCTAGAGGCCAAAAATCAGTGATGGCGATCAAAGTAGACTAGGAGGTGGTGGAGCAAGGAGTCCAGTCTGGACCAGCACAAACACTGGACTATAACTCAGTGAATATACACACTGAGATGTTGACTATCACCCTCCCCAGCCACCTGCCTCTCAGGGTCACCATCATTACCCACCCTCGCCACCAGCACTACACGTTTGACACTGTCACCACCACCACCACCAGCACTACGCGTGTTACACAGTCACCACCACCAGCACTACGCGTGTTACACAGTCACCACCACCAGCACTACACGTGTTACAGTCACCACCACCAGCACTACACGTGTTACTGTCACCACCAGCACTACACGTGTTACATTGCCACCACCAGCATGAGGCCTGGTCACAGACCGGGCCGCAGGGGCGTTGACCCCTGGAATTCTCTCCAGGTAAACCAGCACTATACGTGTTTCTGTCACCACCAGCACTACACGTGTTTGTCACCACCAGCACTACACGTGTTACACTGTCACCACCAGCACTACACGCGTTACACTGTCACCACCACCACTACACGCGTTACACTGTCACCACCAGCACTACACGTGTTACACTGTCACCACCAGCACTACACGTGTTACACTGTCACCACCAGCACTACACGTGTTACACTGTCACCACCAGCACTACACGTGTTACACTGTCACCACCAGCACTACACGTGTTACACTGTCACCACCAGTACTACACGTGTTCCTGTCACCACCAGCACTACACGTGTTACATTGTCACCACCAGCACTACACGCGTTACACTGTCACCACCACCACTACACGCGTTACACTGTCACCACCAGCACTACACGTGTTACACTGTCACCACCACCAGCACTACACGTGTTACAATGTCACCACCACCAGCACTACACGTGTTACACTGTCACCACCATCACTACACGTGTTACACTGTCACCACCACCACTACGTGTTACACTGTCACCACCAGCACTACACGTGTTACACTGTCACCACCAGCACTACACGTGTTACACGTCACCACCAGCACTACACGTGTTACACTGTCACCACCAGCACTACACGTGTTACACTGTCACCACCAGCACTACACGTGTTACACTGTCACCACCAGCAGTACGTGTTACACTGTCACCACCAGCACTACACGTGTTACACTGTCACCACCAGCACTACACGTGTTACACTGTCACCACCAGCACTACACGTGTTACACTGTCACCACCAGCACTACACGTGTTACACTGTCACCACCAGCACTACACGTGTTTCTGTCACCACCAGCACTACACGTGTTACATTGTCACCACCAGCACTACACGCGTTACACTGTCACCACCACCACTACACGCGTTACACTGTCACCACCAGCACTACACGTGTTACACTGTCACCACCAGCACTACACGTGTTACACTGTCACCACCAGCACTACACGTGTTACACTGTCACCACCAGCACTACACGTGTTACACTGTCACCACCAGCACTACACGTGTTACACTGTCACCACCATCACTACACGTGTTACACTGTCACCACCATCACTACACGTGTTACACTGTCACCACCAGCACTACACGTGTTACACTGTCACCACCATCACTACACGTGTTACACTGTCACCACCAGCACTACACGTGTTACACTGTCACCACCATCACTACACGTGTTACACTGTCACCATCACTACACGTGTTACACTGTCACCACCAGCACTACACGTGTTACACTGTCACCACCAGCACTACACGTGTTACACTGTCACCACCATCACTACACGTGTTACACTGTCACCACCAGCACTACACGTGTTACACTGTCACCACCAGCACTACACGTGTTACACTGTCACCACCAGCACTACACGTGTTACACTGTCACCACCAGCACTACACGTGTTACACTGTCACCACCAGCACTACACGTGTTACACTGTCACCACCAGCAGTACACGTGTTACACTGTCACCACCAGCACTACACGTGTTACACTGTCACCACCAGCACTACACGTGTTACACTGTCACCACCAGCACTACACGTGTTACAGTCACCACCAGCACTACACGTGTTACACTGTCACCACCAGCAGTACACGTGTTACACTGTCACCACCAGCAGTACACGTGTTACACTGTCACCACCAGCAGTACACGTGTTACACTGTCACCACCAGCAGTACACGTGTTACACTGTCACCACCAGCACTACACGTGTTACACTGTCACCACCAGCACGACACGTGTTACACTGTCACCACCAGCACGACACGTGTTACACTGTCACCACCAGCACGACACGTGTTACACTGTCACCACCAGCACTACACGTGTTACACTGTCACCACCAGCACTACACGTGTTACACTGTCACCACCAGCACTACACGTGTTACACTGTCACCACCAGCACGACACGTGTTACACTGTCACCACCAGCACGACACGTGTTCTCTCCGATGTCTCACATGCCTATCACCTGTTTCTGGAACTGTTGTAATCAGCGTGACGTGTGACCAGGTTGCCCTGTTGACTGCCTAACTGGCCAAGCTGTCCTGTTGACTCCCTGACCATCCAGGCTGTTACTGCCTGGATGGTCAACGCCTCTACAGCCCGGTCCCATATCAGGCCTCTCAGTGGATGGCCTGATCAAACAGGTTGTTGGTGCTGGCAGCGCGAAGTCCAATGTATGCACCCACAGCCCGGTTGATCATAAACTGATCTGAGGAACTTATCAAGTTTTCTTTTGAAGACAAGAATGTACTGGGAGTCTAGCTGGTGCGTATTCCGAGGGTCACCACAATCGCTGTCCGATCTCAGAACAGGCCTCCTGATGGAGCAAGAGTTGACAAACTCGGCTGTTGGTGCTAGTCACATTAAGTCCAACGTATGCACCACAGCCACACTGATTAGGGACTGACTCGTGAAACGTGTCCAGTTCTTCCTTGTAGACAGCCAGGGGTCAGTTGGAAATCTCTCTATGCATGAAAGGAGGATTTAATTAGTCTTGTTACCATCACACTTGCTAAGTTTTACCCTGGCGTACACTCACTACACCTCTGTACTTGTGTGCAGCCTAATACTAATTCCCCATATATATGAAGGAAGGGTGTTGAAAAAGTCTTTGTCTTTTCACACTTATTGCCTTTTCCTTTACTGTACTCACTGAACCTCTGGTTTTCATTGGGTTGTTTCACACCGTGTACTGAGCCTCTGTCAGAGGGAATGATGTGTGTGCAGATTTATGGCCAATCTGAGAGAGGAATTTTCCAGGCATACATTATGACACAAATGCAACTAATGTGACATTTTATTGTGGCAACGTTTCGCTCTCCAGGAGCTTTTTCAAGCCGTTACAAGCGATACATGGACACAGAGCGTATATATATACTCTCCAAGTGAGGTGTAATACTAGTGGTGGTAGAAGTAGTAGTGATATAAGTTGTAGTAGTAGTAGTGATATAAGTTGTAGTAGTAGTAGTACTACAATAAAGAACGATAACCTGAACAACGCCTGCGTACAACACCGAAATTCCAACAATTATCTCATGAAATTCAAAGACGCCCGACTAGTAATCAAAGAAACTAATTTCCGTAGACGCAAGTGCCTTGAATCAGCACTTATCGCTGTTTCTAACAATTAAACAAAACAAAGGCAGCTTCACCATCTCTGAAGTCTTAGCAAGAATCCTCCTGAAAACAGTAAACCCTACCATCACATAGTCTCTCCTGCTAATTCAACACAAGCACATTGTAGATGTGGAACACTCCTACAGGCCTTCTATATTCCAACCTCCAGCAGAAATATTTGTCTAACCTATTTTTATACTACCCATGTAATTGTTTTATCACCTTTTACTCATGTGCAAATTGATTGTTCTACCTTATTGTATTACTACTACTACTACAACTTATATCACTACTACTACCACCACTAATATTACACCTCACTTGGAGAGTATATATATATATATATATATATATATATATATATATATATACCCTCTGTGTCCATGTATCGCTTGTAACGTCTTGAAAAAGCTCCTGGAGAGCGAAACGTTGCCACAATAAAATGTCACATTAGTTGCATTTGTGTCCTTTTACTTAACATATTGTCGGCAATTCTACCAATATTATTACATACATTATGACGCATCTCTCTCGCTCATATTCCAAGGAGCACAGGTTGAGGGACTTAAACGTTCCCAGTACATGTAATTTAGTTGTTTGAGTGAATTTATGCGAGAAGCGAAGGTTCTCTGTATATTCTACAAGTATGCAATTTCGCCTGCCTTGAACAGAGCCGTTAAGAGTACAGCAGTACTCCAGCCTAGAGAGAACAAGGGACTTGAAGAGAATCACCACTGGCTTTGCAACTCTAGTTTTGAAGGTTGTAGTTATCCAGCCTATCATTTTCCTTGCGGTTGTGATAGTGGAACTGTTGTAATCCTTCAAAGTGAAAGATTCTGACAATCATTTCAAGGTCTCTCAAATTCATCTTACACTCTATTAAGCGATTCAAGTTGGTATTATACAGCCGCCGCCTCCAACAGGAAAAGCGATGACCAAATTAAAAAAAACTTTTAGGCATGACCACAGATGCAGAAACGGCATACAGAGTAGGGTAAGCCAGTGGCTTAGAACAGGGTACCTAGGTAGGCTTGGCTTGGCTTTCTGCGGCCAGGAACATTTGAGACGACAGAGCACTTGCAGAGCTACAGTTATAGACAATCTCATAACAGGGCTGGCTTACTGCTGACTAGGTTACTGGCTTTCTTGTTGCTTGCTTGCATGCTTGCAGTGCATAAAATTTAGCACTTTCGCCTCGACGGCTGGAAGAGAGGAGTAACGGTACAAGCTGGCCTCCAGTCCGTGGAGTCCACTTCACACCACAAAATCCACTGATATTCGTAATAATTTCACCACAGCTGCCACCAATTGTTGTGGATTGGGGTTCGAAACGTTGTGGGTGCGACTGGAGAAATACACAATTGCTCTGACGGGTGTTTATTAGGTAGAACAGGTAGTGTTGTCTGCTAGGTATTCTAAGCGTATACTACCAACTTCGTGCCAATATAGTGACTATCCATGACCGCAGGCATGACAAGGTTTAAACTCATGCAGGTCAGCGTCCTGACCCTTCAGTAACTTAACTCACCACATTCCTAATTTGTGACACAGTAATGGTCCCTTACTTACAGACGTAACATACCACTGATACCAGTCTATTTTTTCATCCTTTCCATAACGGACTAACTGAAAGTTGTCCTCATTGAACATAATGTTGTTGACAGTGGTCCACTGGAAGACTTTGTTTATATCAGTTTAGAGATTTGCCGTGTCCACATTGGAGGCCACTCTCGTGCAGATTCTAGTATTGTGATATGGTGCTATGATTCATGACTATGTTGGATATAAGAATAAGGAAGAGAACAAGAGCCAGCACTGTGACTTGAGACACAGAGCTTTCAACTGTGGCAGCCTCCGATTTCACTCTTGTTCACTATTACACTTTAGGTTCTACTCGTTAGAAAATTAAATATCCATCTGCCCACTTTTCAAGTTATTTCTTTATAACGCATTTTGTGCGCTATTACACCATGGTTACACTTGTCAAAGGCTTTTGCAAAGCCAGTGTAAAATTCGCATTTTGCTTGGCTTCCACTGCATCTAAAACTGTCGTAATGAAGTAACTGCGAGAGGCAGGAACAACCTGCTCTAAACCCATGCTACCCTGAGTTATGCAAATACTGAAATTCGTAGTGATTAGCAAATTGCTTCTTAAGGCTCAAAAATTTTGATAATGTGGGAGGTCAGTATTAGTGGTCTACAATTGTCGTGTCAGTATATATATATACACTTGTGTGGTATATCTTTATAAAGCTGGTCCCTTTGCGTGTGACGTCACGGTACCCGCTGACGTCAGAGGCTCAGCGCATGTGCACAGCCTATCATAGGCAGACGGCCTCACTAGCGACAGGCCTACACAGGTGAACAGACGTGGCTGGACTACAATTTTTTGTGACTGCTTTACTGCTAGCTAGTAGAATGTGGCTATGTCAGGGGTTTCCAAGGACAGTGGGATATACCTTTGATGAGTTTCGAGTCTTTCTACTGACGGAGCCGGCAATGGGCCAGGCTCGTCCGGTGCTAGCCTGGTCAATCAGGCTGTTGCTGCTGGAGGCCCGCCGCCCCACATATCCATCACAGCCTGGTTGATCTGGCACATGGTGAAGATACTTATCCAGTTTTCTCTTGACTTCTACACTTGTTCCAGCACTGTTTCTGATATTATTTGGTAAGATGTTGAATAATCTGGGGCCACGAATGTTGATACAGTGTTCTCTTATTGGGCCCACCGCACCCCTGCTCTTCACTGGGTTTATCTTGCACTTCCTCCCATATCTCTCGCTCCAGTATGTTATGGCATTGTGCAGATTTTGGACCAGGCCATCGAGTACCTTCGAGGTATATATTATCATGTATCTCTCCTCTGCTCCAGTGAGTACATATTCAAGACTTTAAAGCGTTCCCATTAATGTAAATGCTTTACTGGCTCTATGCGGGCCGTAAACGATCTCTGTATTTGTTCGAGCTCTGATATTTCATCTGCCTTGAACGGGGTCGTCAACACTGAGCAATATTCTAAATGGGGAAGCACTAGCGATTTGAAAAGTCTCACCATTGGTATTATTTGCCTTGTTTGAAGGTTCTCAATACCCAGCCCTTCATTCTCCTGCTTGTCGTGACCTTGTCTTATTATGTTCTGTGAAAGATCACTTGACACAGTTATTCCTAAGTCTTTCGTGTTCCTTTCGTTTTATCTGATGATCCTCTTTGAGCTTTGTATACAGTGTTCCTTTTGAGTTCTTCATTCTTTCCCTGTAACCCTGTACTCTGCCTGGGGCAGAGTACAGGGTCATGCAATTGATGGCCTTTTCAAAATCAAATGAGGTTAAGGTTATAGCAGAAATGATGAAGACGTAGGCCGGGTTATGAGTCACATCCATGAAAACCTCATCTGGATTGTTAATCTTTCCACTGATTAATGACTCCCTGAACACTCATATTGCAACTTCAGTATTTTACTCATTTCTATATTGTAGTCAGTGTAGAGGTTCCATCTCCTTTAACATTGGCTTGATACTGCATGTGGTTTTTGATCTGGATTTTGCATGAGAAAAAAAATTAGCAATTCTTTAAATTTCATTTATATTTTCTTTCTGTCTTTCTCTTGTGCCTGGTATGATGCATTCAGCTTGAGGTCAATATTTTCCACTTCCCTTACTAGTGTTTGTTTTCGTTCTTCAGAAAGTCTGCAGCCGCTGAAAGTCTGCAGGCGCTGTCTGCAGAGACAGCGCCTCTCTCATTTTTTTTCTTCTTCTTAGTGGAACTTGTCAAGAGCATAGTTATAGTGCCACTGAGCTCATTATCTCCACATACTCTGGTTTATATCCATGTCAACCATATTTTCTTCCCAGCATATTTCACCAAGGTCATGATTTATTTATTACCAGTTAATGTTTTTATTGTTGAAATTGAATTTGAGTACAGCCTCGTGACTGGTTATATTTTGCTGCTGACGACTGGCATGTATGGAGGTTTGAACCTCCATCAGGTTGTGGTGGAGTTTCTATAGTCTTGCTGGCTTAAGGCGAATTTATTGCAGTCTTAATAGTGCAGTGTGAGACGGTTCACCTAAAATAGCTCCTGACATTTTTTCTGCTATTACAATGTGTGAGACATACTTCCATTTTTGATGTAAACTGAAATCGCCAAACAAGATATTTTAAGCCGGATTTAAAACATTTGAAGACAGCATTCCATTTTGATTTTTTTTACGGCCAAAACTTCCATATAATTTTTTGATGTTAATGAGGAGAGGAAGAGAGGAGATAAAAGAAAAAATGAAAGAAAAAGGAGAGGGAAGGAGGGAGGGAAGAATATGGGAAGGACGAGTGGGGAGGAAAGAAGACGAAGAGAATAAAGTTAAAGAAAAGGATGATAGGGGGAGGAGGAGAGGGGTAGAGGAAGACAAATAGAAAGGGAGTAAGAGAAGGGGACGAAGAGAGAAGGGGACGAAGAGAGAAGGGGACGAAGAGAGAAGGGGACAAAGAGAAGGGGAAGAGAGGGCAAGCCTAAGAGAGGATATTGGGGAAGAGAGCAGAGTAAGAGAGCAGAGGATGAAGAGAGCCGAGAGGGTGTATAATGAAAATGCGTAAATATACAAGTTGTGGTTGCTAGCAGTGTATATCAGGGTTCCGGCAGAGAACTAACCCACTTCCCTCCAGACACAACAAGTGACCATAGTGAAGCTCAAGGCTCTCACCTCACCCTACACTCCTGCTCTGGAAATACGGAAAACAATGACTAGTTAGTACTTTTAAAGCTGCATGGCCATTTAATGTGAAATTAGAAATAATGCTTAGTATTGTAGTGAGGAAGAGAGGAAAGGACAGGAGGAAGGAAAAGGGAGCTAGAAAAGACAGAAGAGAGGAAAGAGAGCAAAAACTTAATAAATTACATCCTTAAGAGAACGGGAGAAAAGGGGCAGGGAAAGGAAAGCGAAAAGGGGGGAGAAGAGAGATTGAAAGGATATGGGGAATAGTGAGGAACAGTAAGGATATGAGAGGAAGAGGAAGAGAGAGAGGAGGGAGGGGGGGGGTGTTGTGGTGGGAGGGGAGGCTTGATAAAGCTACTGATGGATATAACTAACTACAGAGGCTTGTGACTGTGTGCAATATCTGGAGTCAGTAAATGAGTTGGTGTGGCTGTCACCAGTAATGTTGGTGTGACTGTCACCAGTAATGTTGGTGTGGCTGTCACCAGTAATGTTGGTGTGACTGTCACCAGTAATGTTGGTGTGGCTGTCACCAGTAATGTTGGTGTGGCTGTCACCAGTAATGTTGGTGTGGCTGTCACCAGTAATGTTGGTGTGTCTGTCACCAGTAATGTTGGTGTGGCTGTCACCAGTAATGTTGGTGTGGCTGTCACCAGTAATGTTGGTGTGGCTGTCACCAGTAATGTTGGTGTGACTGTCACCAGTAATGTTGGTGTGGCTGTCACCAGTAATGTTGGTGTGGCTGTCACCAGTAATGTTGGTGTGGCTGTCACCAGTAATGTTGGTGTGGCTGTCACCAGTAATGTTGGTGTGGCTGTCACCAGTAATGTTGGTGTGGCTGTCACCAGTAATGTTGGTGTTGCTGTCACCAGTAATGTTGGTGTGGCTGTCACCAGTAATGTTGGTGTGACTGTCACCAGTAATGTTGGTGTGACTGTCACCAGTAATGTTGGTGTGACTGTCACCAGTAATGTTGGTGTGGCTGTCACCAGTAATGTTGGTGTGGCTGTCACCAGTAATGTTGGTGTGGCTGTCACCAGTAATGTTGGTGTGGCTGTCACCAGTAATGTTGGTGTGGCTGTCACCAGTAATGTTGGTGTGGCTGTCACCAGTAATGTTGGTGTGGCTGTCACCAGTAATGTTGGTGTGGCTGTCACCAGTAATGTTGGTGTGGCTGTCACCAGTAATGTTGGTGTGGCTGTCACCAGTAATGTTGGTGTTGCTGTCACCAGTAATGTTGGTGTGCTGTCACCAGTAATGTTGGTGTGACTGTCACCAGTAATGTTGGTGTGACTGTCACCAGTAATGTTGGTGTGACTGTCACCAGTAATGTTGGTGTGCTGTCACCAGTAATGTTGGTGGCTGTCACCAGTAATGTTGGTGTGGCTGTCACCAGTAATGTTGGTGTGGCTGTCACCAGTAATGTTGGTGTGGCTGTCACCAGTAATGTTGGTGTGGCTGTCACCAGTAATGTTGGTGTGGCTGTCACCAGTAATGTTGGTGTGGCTGTCACCAGTAATGTTGGTGTGGCTGTCACCAGTAATGTTGTGTGGCTGTCACCAGTAATGTTGGTGTGGCTGTCACCAGTAATGTTGGTGTGGCTGTCACCAGTAATGTTGGTGTGGCTGTCACCAGTAATGTTGGTGTGGCTGTCACCAGTAATGTTGGTGTGGCTGTCACCAGTAATGTTGGTGTGGCTGTCACCAGTAATGTTGGTGTGGCTGTCACCAGTAATGTTGGTGTGCTGTCACCAGTAATGTTGGTGTGGCTGTCACCAGTAATGTTGGTGTGGCTGTCACCAGTAATGTTGGTGTGGCTGTCACCAGTAATGTTGGTGTGGCTGTCACCAGTAATGTTGGGTGGCTGTCACCAGTAATGTTGGTGTGACTGTCACCAGTAATGTTGGTGTGCTGTCACCAGTAATGTTGGTGTGACTGTCACCAGTAATGTTGGTGTGGCTGTCACCAGTAATGTTGGTGTGGCTGTCACCAGTAATGTTGGTGTGGCTGTCACCAGTAATGTTGGTGTGGCTGTCACCAGTAATGTTGGTGTGGCTGTCACCAGTAATGTTGGTGTGGCTGTCACCAGTAATGTTGGTGTGACTGTCACCAGTAATGTTGGTGTGACTGTCACCAGTAATGTTGGTGTGACTGTCACCAGTAATGTTGGTGTGACTGTCACCAGTAATGTTGGTGTGACTGTCACCAGTAATGTTGGTGTGACTGTCACCAGTAATGTTGGTGTGACTGTCACCAGTAATGTTGGTGTGACTGTCACCAGTAATGTTGGTGTGACTGTCACCAGTAATGTTGGTGTGACTGTCACCAGTAATGTTGGTGTGACTGTCACCAGTAATGTTGGTGTGACTGTCACCAGTAATGTTGGTGTGACTGTCACCAGTAATGTTGGTGTGACTGTCACCAGTAATGTTGGTGTGACTGTCACCAGTAATGTTGGTGTGACTGTCACCAGTAATGTTGGTGTGACTGTCACCAGTAATGTTGGTGTGACTGTCACCAGTAATGTTGGTGTGACTGTCACCAGTAATGTTGGTGTGACTGTCACCAGTAATGTGTGGACTGTCACCAGTAGTGGTGACTGTCACCAGTAATGTTGGTGTGACTGTCACCAGTAATGTTGGTGTGACTGTCACCAGTAATGTTGGTGTGACTGTCACCAGTAATGTTGGTGTGACTGTCACCAGTAATGTTGGTGTGACTGTCACCAGTAATGTTGGTGTGACTGTCACCAGTAATGTTGGTGTGACTGTCACCAGTAATGTGGTGTGACTGTCACCAGTAATGTTGGTGTGACTGTCACCAGTAATGTTGGTGTGACTGTCACCAGTAATGTTGGTGTGACTGTCACCAGTAATGTTGGTGTGACTGTCACCAGTAATGTTGGTGTGGCTGTCACCAGTAATGTTGGTGTGACTGTCACCAGTAATGTTGGTGTGACTGTCACCAGTAATGTTGGTGTGACTGTCACCAGTAATGTTGGTGTGACTGTCACCAGTAATGTTGGTGTGACTGTCACCAGTAATGTTAGGCGGCTGCTGCTGGTGACGTCCACAATTATTATTTCAGTCCAGATAGCACAAGTACCATGAGATATATTTTCAGCTTTCACCATCGTTAAGCAACACAAGTGTCATCATGGCCCTTTCACATCCCATCCCTCCACTACCCCTCACCACCCCTTTGATATACCTTTGATGAGTTCCCAGGATCGTCTGATGCTAGCCTGGTCAACCAGGCTGCTCCTGCTGGAAGCCCGCTGCCCCACATATCCATCAAAACCTGGGTAATCTGGCACCTAGTGAAGATACTTGTCTAGTTTCCTCTTGAAGACTTCTAACTGCACCCCTGCTTTTCACTGGTTCTATTTTGCACTTCCTCCTATATCTCTCACTCCAGTATGTAATGGCAGTGTGCAGATTTGGGACAAAGCCCTCAAGTACTTTCCAGGTATATATTATCATTCTCTCTCTCTCATTTTTTTTTCTCTCTCTCCGCTCCAGTGAATAGATATTTAAGACTAAGGCGTTCCCGGTATTTTAAACGTTTTATTAACTCTATGCGAGCCGTAAACGATCTCTGTATCTGTACCATCTGTTATATTTCTCCTACCTTCAACGGGGTCAACACTGAGCAATATTCCAAATGAGAGGGAACGAGCGATTTGAAAAAAGTCACCACTGGCAGTATTTTCCCCTTGTTCTGGACGTTCTCATTACCCACCCCGTTATCCTCCTGGCTGTCGTGACCTTCATCTTGTGTTCTTTGAAAGAAAGGTCAGCTGACATAATTACTCCCAAGTTTTTCATATGTTCCTTTCGTTCTATTTGATGAACCTATTGAGTTCTGTACACAGTGTTCCTTTAAAAGCAGCTGGAACTTGTCACCAGTGAATGTAATATTGTTCTCCACTGTCCAGTGGAAAATTCTTCATATATCTTCCTGTAATTTTTCAGTGTCTTCTACCGTAGTGTCTTCACCAGGTGCCAGATCAACCAGGCTGTGATGGATATGTGGGGCAGTGAGCCTCCAGCAGCAACAGCCTGGTTGACCAGGCAAGCACCAGATGAGCCTGGCCCATGGCCGGGTTCCGAGAGTAGTGAAACTCTCGAAACTCTTCAAAGGTAGTGACTTTCATGCTTATTTTAGTGTCATCTGCAAATGATGATACAAAACTGTGACGGGTGCTTTTATCCATCTATGCTATGAGGATAAGAAACTGCAGAGGTGCCAGGACAGTGCCTTTGGGTACTGAGCTTTTACTATTACTATATGTTAGAAACCTGAAAATCCATCTGTCTACCTTCCCCGTAATGCCTATGGTAATTATAGGCATTACAAATGCAATCACCCCATGATCGCATTTGTCAAACGCCACTGCAAAATCTGTGTACAACATCACATCTGCATTTTTTTCCCCAAAGCGTCCGTATTGTATCATAGTGGTTCAGCAGCTGTGACAGGCATGATCGTTCAGCTCTAGAATCATGCTGGTCTGAGTTCGGCAGATTGTGCTGCTCAATGATCTTTGTAATTTGACATCTCATCACTCTTTCGAAGACTTTTATGAAGGATGTTAGGGTTACTGGTCTGTAATTTTTATGCAAAGGAGCTATATCTGCACTCTTTAAAATCTGTGGTATTTCACCTAGGTCTAAGCTCTTTCTCCAAAGAATACCGAAGGCTCGTGCTAGTGGTACTTTTCACTTGTTTCTAAATAGGGAATTCCATGAATCTGGTCAAAGTGCTGAGTGAATGGGCATGTTTCAATTTCTTTTTTCGAATTCTATAGTATTAGTACTAATATCAGTTAGCTGGTCTGCGCGGCCTTCCGATCGAATGATTTTTTTTTTTTCCATTTAGTGGGTTCCTAAACACTGACTCGTACTGTTCTTTTAGAATTTCGCTCATTTCCTGCTCATCGTCAGTATATAAATCTCCTTTTATTAAGGGTCAAATTCTACAGGCAGTTCTTAGTTTGGATTCTACAGATGAACAGAAATATTTGGAGTTTCTTGCAATATGCTGGGTGGCCTTCCATTCCAGTAGTCATAAAAAATGGTTATTACTATGACTATAATTTTTAAAGGGGTGGATCGGTAAGCCAGCGGAAGGCCTCGGTCAGATGACCAAAAGCTCCAACGGCGGGTCATCATCTAAGACCCGCGTCAGGAAATACTTTACTTGTCCTGTTTCCTGACGAACCTTACATTACCTAACCTAACCTAACCTACCTTCCATTCCATTCCATTTGTGCTTCTGTTTGGTACGAAATCTTCAGTTTTTGCTCATCGATCTCTCAGCTAAGACAATCTTCCCTTCATTGTGACATTCATGTTTTAAAGTAATTTTTCTATATATAATCTTCAATGTTTCCTCAATGGAACATATATATTAATACAGACCTTGTATGATTATGTATTCAGTTTTTCCAGACACTGGTGAGGATTTACGGTGCTCATGACTGTTTCCCAGGATATGTCTAATAATTCTTGGTTAATTTTGTCCCAGTCAATTCTATGTTTGGTTAAGTTAAATTTACTGAACATCCCTTCTCGTACATTATTGCGGGAATTCCCTAAACCTGGATTTATTCTCGTTTGAACTTCTATGTTGTGATCAGCGTATATTGTTTTGTGATTGTTATCTCTCTGATTAGTTCCTTATTGTTTGTGAATATCAAGTCCTGTGTATTATTAATTTCTAGTGGGATCAGTTATCTGTTGGTTCAATGCGAACTTTTCACAAAGCCTCAATATTTACCAATTATATACCTGCTGAGCCAGGGTGCTTCCAACAACTATTATATACCTGCTGACCCAGGGTGCTTCCAACAACTATTATATACCTGCTGAGCCAGGGTGCTTCCAACAACTATTATATACCTGCTGAGCCAGGGTGCTTCCAGCAACTATTATATACCTGCTGAGCCAGGGTGCTTCCAGCAACTATTATATACCTGCTGACCCAGGGTGCTTCCAGCAACTATTATATACCTGCTGAGCCAGGGTGCTTCAGCAACTATTATATACCTGCTGACCCAGGGTGCTTCAGCAACTATTATATACCTGCTGAGCCAGGGTGCTTCCAGCAACTATTATATACCTGCTGAGCCAGGGTGCTTCCAGCAACTATTATATACCTGATGACCCAGGGTGCTTCCAGCAACTATTATATACCTGCTGAGCCAGGGTGCTTCCAGCAACTATTATATACCTGCTGAGCCAGGGTGCTTCCAGCAACTATTATATACCTGCTGAGCCAGGGTGCTTCAAGCAACTATTATATACCTGCTGAGCCAGGGTGCTTCAAGCAACTATTATATACCTGCTGAGCCAGGGTGCTTCAAGCAACTATTATATACCTGCTGAGCCAGGGTGCTTCAAGCAACTATTATATACCTGCTGAGCCAGGGTGCTTCAAGCAACTATTATATACCTGCTGAGCCAGGTGCTTCAACAACTATTATAACCTGCTGAGCAGGGTGCTTCCCAACTATTATATACCTGCTGAGCCAGGGTGCTTCCAACAACTATTTATACCTCTGACCCAGGGTGCTTCCACAACTATTATATACCTGCTGAGCCAGGGTGCTTCCAACAACTATTATATACCTGCTGAGCCAGGGTGCTTCCAGCAACTATTATATACCTGCTGAGCCAGGGTGCTTCCAGCAACTATTATATACCTGCTGACCCAGGGTGCTTCCAACAACTATTTCTGGTATAACGTTGTCATAAGCTGCCTTCCATTTTACCACTGGGAGATTGAAATCTCCCCATCCCTTCACCACCACTAACCCCATCCCTTCACCACCACTAACCCCATCCCTTCACCACTCACCACTACTAACCCATCCCTTCACAACCACTAACCCCATCCCTCCACCACCACTCACCATCACTAACCCCATCCCTCCACCACCACTCACCACCACTAACCCCATCCCTCCACCACCACTCACCATCCCTCCACCACCACTCACCACTACTAACCCATCCCTTCACCACCACTCACCCCTCTCACCACCACTAACCCCATCCCTCCACCACCACTCACCCTCATCCACTAACCCAACTTCACCACCACTAACCCCATCCCTTCACCACCACTCATCACCACTAACCACATCCCTTCACCACCACTAACCCCATCCCTTCACCACCACTCATCACCACTAACCACATCCCTTCACCACCACTAACCCCATCCCTTCACCACCACTAATCCCATCCCTTCACCACCACTCACCACCACTAACCCCATCCCTTCCCCACCACTAACCCCATCCCTTCACCACCACTAAACCCATCCCTTCCCCACCACTAACCCCATCCCTTCACCACCACTAACCCCATCCCTTCACCACCACCACCACTCACCACCATTACCCCACCTACCCCATCACCTCACCACCATACCCCATCCCTCACCACCACTCACCTCCCTCCTCCCCATCCACTCACCCCTCTCACCACTCACCCCTCTCACCACCACTCACACTTCTCACCCCTCTCACCACCACTCACACCTCTCACCACCACTCCACACTCTCACCATCCACTCACACTACTCACATCCTCCCCACCACTCACAACTCTCACCACCACTCACAACTCTCACCACCACTCACAACTCTCACCACCACTCACACTCTCACCACCACTCACACCTCTCACCACCACTCACACCTCTCACCACCACTCACACCTCTCACCACCACTCACCTCTCACCACCACTCACCTCTCACCACCACTCACCTCTCACCACCACTCACCCCTCCTCACCCCTCTCACCACCACTCACACCGTGTTAGTGCCAATGACCCATCATTATCATAAAACACTGCCAGTGCTCAATAAACACTCTAACACTAACATCATAAAACACTGCCAGTGTTCAGTAAACACTCTCACACTAACATCATAAAACACTGCCAGTGCTCAGTAAACACTCACACTAACATCATAAAACACTGCCAGTGCTCAATAAACACTCTCACACTAACATCATAAAACACTGCCAGTGCTCAGTAAACACTCTCACACTAACTTCATAAAACACTGCCAGTGCTCAGTAAACACACACACTAACATCATAAAACACTGCCAGTGCTCAGTAAACACTCTCACACTAACATCATAAAACACTGCCAGTGCTCAGTAAACACTCTAACATCATAAACCACTGCCAGTGCTCAATAAACACACACACTAACATCATAAAACACTGCCAGTGCTCAGTAAACACTCACACTAACATAAAACACTGCCAGTGTTCAGTAAACACTCACACTAACATCATAAAACACTGCCAGTGCTCAGTAAACACTCTCACACTAACATCATAAAACACTGCCAGTGCTCAGTAAACACTCTCACACTAACATCATAAAACACTGCCAGTGTTCAGTAAACACTCTCACACTAACATCATAAAACACTGCCAGTGCTCAGTAAACACTCTCACACTAACATCATAAAACACTGCCAGTGCTCAGTAAAAACTCTCACACTAACATCATAAAACACTGACAGTGCTCAATAAACACTCACACACTAACATCATAAAACACTGCCAGTGCTCAGTAAACACTCTCACACTAACATCATAAAACACTGCCAGTGCTCAGTAAACACACACACTAACATCATAAAACACTGCCAGTGCTCAGTAAACACTCTCACACTAACATCATAAAACACTGCCAGTGCTCAGTAAAAACTCTCACACTAACATCATAAAACACTGACAGTGCTCAATAAACACTCACACACTAACATCATAAAACACTGCCAGTGCTCAGTAAACACTCACACTAACATCATAAAACACTGCCAGTGCTCAGTAAAAACTCTCACACTAACATCATAAAACACTGCCAGTGCTCAGTAAACACTCACACTAACATCATAAAACACTGTCAGTGCTCAGTAAACACTCTCACACTAACATCATAAAACACTGCCAGTGCTCAGTAAACACTCTCACACTAACATCATAAAACACTGCCAGTGCTCAGTAAACACACTCACACTAACATCATAAAACACTGCCAGTGCTCAGTAAACACTCTCACACTAACATCATAAAACACTGCCAGTGCTCAGTAAACACTCTCACACTAACATCATAAAACACTGCCAGTGCTCAGTAAACACTCACACACTAACATCATAAAACACTTCCAGTGTTCAGTAAACACTCTCACACTAACATCATAAAACACTGCCAGTGTTCAGTAAACACTCTCACACTAACATCATAAAACACTGTCAGTGTTCAGTAAACACTCACACTAACATCATAAAACACTGTCAGTGCTCAGTAAACACTCTCACACTAACATCATAAAACACTGTCAGTGTTCAGTAAACACTCACACTAACATCATAAAACACTGTCAGTGCTCAGTAAACACTCTCACACTAACATCATAAAACACTGTCAGTGCTCAGTAAACACTCTCACACTAACATCATAAACACTGCCAGTGCTCAGAACACTCTCCACTAACATCATAAACACTGCCAGTGCTCAGTAAACACTCTCACACTAACATCATAAAACACTGCCAATGCTCAGTAAACACTCTCACACTAACACTTATCATTATCATGACACAAATACCTTTGATATACCTCTGAAGAGTTTTGAGAGCTTTCCTACTCCCTCAACCCGGCCTTGTATCAGGATTTTTTTTTTTAATTTGTATGGTCAAACTATCAGTTGAAGACATGTATCTGTTACTGAAACTAAGTTGCTTAAGTTTATTTACAAAGCACAAGAGCACTTTAAAGCAGCCCTTTAAGCAGCGCTTTGAACATAATCAGTTTTTAACTTCATCAAGGTTACACCACCATTATCAACTGACGACCTGTCGTCATATTACAGAAACCACTTTCAAGAAGGTAGTAAAACTACCTTTGTAAAAATATTTTTTTCCTACATGCAACAATCCATATTCAAAATTCGTCCCATGTCACTGATAATGTTTTTAGACGAAAGAGGAAATATCTTACCATTTATGACGAGAGAGATGCTGGGTTCATAGCGAGGCAAGCACCCTGTGGGAAGTGTCACCTCCCACAGAAAAAGACCCTCTAATCCTTGACAAAC